>JAWPHD010015686.1:0-53887 GCA_037043455.1 Cyrtodaria siliqua | reverse complement strand
TTATCAAGAGAACTGAAAATAAGTTGTTTGCACCGTGTGATCTTGGCAGAATTGAACCAGCGTGGCTAAAAGTATTTCAACATAATTTGTTAAAACTGAATTCTAATTTGTTGAAACAGTTCTGAAGCGATGAATCTGTTCATTCTGCATATTTATGTCTCACTGTTAAACAGGAGGGGTATGAAATGTGAAGCATGGTTCAGTGGTAGAGCGCCGATCTCTAGATCGGGAGGTCGTGGGTTCGATCCTCTCCGCGGCCACGTTATTTATCCTTGAGCAAGATAATTAATCCACATTGCTTAGAACTGGTTCTACCCAGGAAACCATCGAGAGTGATTAATCTAAGTTGCAATAACTTGTTTCGCAATCGATGTAAAATAAATATGTTTAAACTAAAATGCAATGTTCATTCCAGTAGCCGTTTTGTGTTGATGTGCCGTTAAACCCAACACAATTTACAAGAGTATAATATATAGACTTTATAGTACATACAAATGTGTGAACATTCTTACGGTTTTCATAACCTGTCCCATTTCCAATATTCCTAATAGCACTGAGTTGGACCCCTGCCGCTGCCCCTGTTCCTGCCCCTGTACCGTTTAACACTTCACAATTGTCCTGTATTATCGTGAGTTATATATAAGTATATAAGAAATATGCCCTCTTGCAATGTGACAGTTAATAACTATGTATAGGCCTATTTTATTATATACTCAGAAATCAGTTTTATCTAGACGTTTGTCCTTATGTAGATGTAATAATAAATCTGTGAAGATATAGTAAATGTGTAGATATAGCCAACTTGTGTAGACACTGTTATTCATTCGATCTTTGGAGATCGCTGAGCCCGATACTTATATTTAGTTATCGGTGGTACATTTTCAATTTCTTTTGTTTTCTTACTTAAGTTTTGATTCGGTGGTTCCACTACTCCGGCCGATAAAAGGCTCTGGGTATTGTTTAACCACTTATAGGATATGTTGTCTGCTTTTTAATTTAGTCTTTTGGCTGTTACTTGTGATACGCAGGCTTCATAACCGCTGCTCCCAACTAAATTCCATTATGTTTATTTCGCTCTTCGGGGCATTTAATTTTATTAGATACTGGGACCATACGCCGTACTACATGGGGAAGCATATAACTCCATGTCCACCGCCGTATGCATCCCAACTTCGGGATGGTTAAAATTGTATACTATTGATTTTATGAATATTGAGTTCTGCTCAACCCGGGGCTAGAGGGCGTGAGCGGTAGCTAGCATATTTCACTACCGCTCATGAACAGTCTCAATCAAACCGATACTGCAATATTTCGTATGTGTCGTACTCGGCCGTTTCCAAAGGTCCATTATCATACTCTTTTTTCTTTAGTTAATATATGAGATAAGAATAGATCAAAATATTTAACTTATAAGTTGCAAAAACGAATACATTGAAGAAGCAACTATTTTGACGTTACGCATTTTTGTTTTATTAATCATTGCAGTGTCAGCAATGTAACAAAGGTCAAAACATGGGATGTGGAAGCTCGAAGAATGCGGACACCGTCAAGCCTGTGGCGCCACCTCCAAAGCCACCTCGGAAGCGCAAGTCAGTGATATTACAACCAGCCGGACAGAGACCATCTTCTGTAGAACTGTCATCTGAATGTATATACATACAGACAGACTCTGGTGAAGATGGGGTATGTGTGGTAAATTCGACCAATTTGATCATAGCATTAATTAGTTGTATATTCCGAAAATAAATATAACATTTTTTTCTCTTTGAACATTTGGGTTAAACCTTAACTGCAATATTGACGGCACACTTGTTTGAGCACTCATCTTAAACAAATATGTTACGTTATGTGGTTTCATTTGTTTAAACAATTTACATGGTCATTATTTTCATATAAGTCCATAGTTTATCTGATTTGCATTAGGTGTGGCAACTTAGTGAGGGTACATCAGGCTATTTCTTGAAGACTCTACATTTCTTTCATGCTCCAAGTCGTGATAAAATGCAATATCAATCAAAATATGGTACTGACATCGTGGGGTGCAGATATTAAGGTTGAATTCACCATTTATTTTTAACGAAAACGGGCGCAAACTGCGTAAATAAACCGTGGTGCCTAACCTAGGATAGCACATATAACTGTGAAGAACCAATTTTCTTTGAAATTATGAATTCTTTCTAGACTCATTCATTATGTTAAGGCACGTTAGAATAGAAAATATCATTATTGTAATTTTAAGTCGGACCCCTAGACCGCTAGACCCCACCTCCCCCACCCCGCCCCTGCGAAAATCGTGATGTATACCTCCTTAATAACTTGAATCCAAAAATAAATAAAGAGGAAAGTAGACACGTTTTAATTATATATCCTTTCATCACAACTGTTCAGCCAGGCACTCATACATATGTTATAATCACCTAAACGAGGGTATTTTTTTCAAGAACCAAATAGATGTTGTGGAAAAAGGATACCCCGACGCTTTTCCGTCGGATATATCTACTCACAACAATCGGCCGGCTCACCACTGGTTTGAAGACGAATCATTCCAAAACGGCAGCGACGAGGTCATAGAAATCGAAGATGTCATACGCCAATTCGAAACTGAAAAAGGCGATGATGATGCTGGTATCGACATATTTCTGGCTGTAATAAATGGAGCTCTCAGTCACAGAGGCCCCACACCCGCCATAAAAAAGAAACCGAAAATATCTTTCCGAGAAATAGACAGTCATGCAAAACAGGTACGTTCTGATAAAATCTTTTGTTTCTGTATTCTTCATAAATCGAATTATTTCACTTTTATACAATGGTATGTAAAGCGATGATTCTAAGTTTTGCGTGCTTTTGGAAGGCTACGTTATGCGAATGTTACATTTCCTGTTCCGTTTTTGAATCTACATTGTTCTCTTATCCGAACTGATTATTCCAAATAAATACTGAAAAGGGGATCCCTCAGAAGTGTTTGTTTGTTTGTTTATTTATTTGTATGTATGGTGTTTTACGTCATTTTTAACACATGTAAGGTTATATATGACAGTCGATATTTTTGTGGTGGAGGCATACCACCCACTTTTCTCTGGTAGAACCATACTGTACCACCCACTTTCCCCGGGTAGAACCACCATACTATACACTTCCCGCCATCCGTAAGAATCGACAATTCCTCCCATGGAATTAACAAACACAAGCAAGATAGAAAGTAACAGACTCGGTGTTATTAAGTTTTCTTCGGTATGTTTCTTTACATCAAACTGTTTATAGTTAATTTGCATACATTGTCTCACCTGCTTATGTTGTTAAAGATCAATCAAAATAGGTTAATTTCAAACAGTGGTATAGTTTCCAAGTATGTATAGATAGAATTTCTCCATCCGTTTGACTATTTATTTAAGAATTTATTTTAAATATTTATTTTACTGACGGTATTATTTTTTTTTACGAATGTTCAATCGCACATATACAGTTGTACAAATGTACAACTACATTTCTTCTAAGATGCAGAATACATAACATATATTTTATTTGTTTACCAAAATAAGTATTTTGTTGTTTTATGTTCACGAATGTACAAAAACACTCATACATTTTACATATTAACAATAACATTTCTTGGAACGGTCAGTGACGAAAAGAGGCCGCTGGGTATTTAAACCAGGTTCTAGGTTGCACCAAACCTCACTCCTACCCTAGATATTGTCATTCCAATAAACAGGACAGTGTAAATAAAGATATTCCCGCCAGGTTATAATCTCTAACAAATAAGGCAGCATTAATAGGCAATGTAAGTAAAACACATAGATGATCATGTATAGATAATATAAAAAAAGCCTAGAAAGTCACAAAGTAAGTACTCAGTGACTTGGCAGAAGCCGGAGCAACAAGAGAACAACCCGTTAAGGATACGACAAGACAAGATTGAAGACAAACATCAAACACTACCGTCCAATAAGGATTTAGGTAGACGTCATCATAGGGTCCACAATCTGTCCGGTCATCGCACAATCAAATGGGTCAACCACTAAACATGCAGTGCGGTACAAAATGATATTCAATCCTATATTTACATTATGTTTATTCTATCTGTTTTCCAGATTTTAATAATGTAAATATGTTGAATATGCGCTAAAAACAGTGTTTCGAAGATGTAATACGTACTGTTGGAACAGATGTAATACGTACTGTTGGAACAGATGTAATACGTACTGTTGGAACAGATGTAATACATACTGTTGGAACAGATATAATACGTACTGTTGGAACAGATATAATACGTACTGTTGGAACAGATATAATACGTACTGTTGGAACAGATGTAATACCTACTGTTGGAACAGCGACCTTGTAAACATTGCACGCTTTTTTAAAGCATCTTACGACAATTGGGGGGGCAGTCCTCAGTTTCGCACAAATGTCGATATAAATCAGAAAAACAACTAAAGCTCAGCATCTTTTTAGGTCAATGGACGGTATTAATAATAATAATAAAGTGAATATTTGCCGTGTTTTTTTCTTCAGTTTTGAGTACATGTACCTATAATGTTATTTATGCCTTCTTGGGTTTCTTGAAGGCTATAAAAAAAGCGCGAAACTATCAAAGATTTTCCAAATATACATAAATTGGCTGATTTTGCATCACATTTGAGTTATTCTGTATTAATTATTTAAAAGACGGTTTATGTATGTAAAATTTAGCATACAATAGCTTGATGGGTGTAGAAATAACCGTGATATGCTGAGGAAAATTATTTTATTATTATTTATTGACAATTGAAGTATTGGTAAGATTTGATTTTAAGCATGTTTTTTTTGGGAGAGTGTGTAGGGGTGTGGGGGGAGGGGGGTGTATAAATCCTAAAGAAATGGAGTAAAAGAGTGTGATAGTGGACCTTTAGAAACGGCCGAACACGACACATACGAAATATTACAGTCTCGGTTTGATTGAGACTGTTCATGAACGGTAGTGAACTATGCTAGCTACCGCTCACGCCCTCTAGCCCCGGGTTGAGCAGAACTCAATATTCATAAAATCAATAGTACATAATTTTAACCATCCCGAAGATGGCATGCATATGGCTGTGGACATAGAGATCTTTGCTTTGTAAAGAAAGTGATTGTTTGTACTTTTATTTGGTATGAAAACATGGGCTATATAATGGTCTTCAAATAAATGGATGGTGTGATTTATATTTGCTCAAGGGTTCAGGTTAAGGACTTGGCATGGGTTTGATTGTTGAGAATTGGATATTAAACTGTGGAGTGCCCTCTTGGCACGAGAACGTCAATACGACGTTTCATCATTCAAACAAAACATGCAGACGAATAAACTGCACCTTGTTTATTTAAGCTCCGCCCCAAAAATAAATGCATTTCATTGGGAATTGAGTCGCAAGAAGACGCAATAGTTTATTGCAGGCATGTGCGGTGAAAATGTAAATAGTTCGTTATACTGCCTGGTTCCTTTCTTTAGATACCGCATTTTTTCTTTGTTTGTGCGTGTGTTTTCAAGTTTGTCTGTACGTGGCTCAAAACGTGTTACACCAGCAACTGTGTTCGTATATTTGCTTTTGAAAGAAAACCAATTTACAAACATAATTATGAAATGCAAGAAGAAAAGCATTTACATTTAAAAATATTTTTAAAAGTCGAACAATCAAATTATACAGTCAATCAAAATCACGCATTCACAACAATCTAAAATAACTCCAAATGATAACGATTTACTTTTCAATTACACTCGCCGGGTATTTTTACTGGTTATTGTATTGTGTCAAAAAAACTCTGGTAATTGGATATTCCCAAAATATCAGTAGTTTCAATGAACATAATACAAAAGTAACAAACACTGCTCGTATTGTTATTTTACTTTTACGATATAATTTGTTTTGTGGGCGAACTCTCATTATATATATATGTATTAAAATGTTTTAAGTTTTTGGTAAATTAACCGTTCAAAATGTTTTTTGGTGTATTGTTTCCAATTCAGGTTTGAAAGCTTGTCGCCCCATTTTATATGTGTAATGGTGTTACAGAAAATGTCTATTAACATTTATTTTTGCTCATTATACATGCTTTATTTGCATGCCTGTTTTTTTCCTGTTTCATACGCTTTGTTTGATGAGCGTCATTATGTGTTTAAGAAACTTATGTTAAGCTGTTTAGCTGTATATTGGTTAAGGCGTGGCTCAACGGTTAGCTCGTTGGACTTTGAACCCAGAGATAACGGGTTCGATCCTCACCGGCGCCACTTGGTTTGTTCGGTGTGACCTTAGCCTCTTCCGTCGAATGCGGACTGGGCTGTCCTATATTTCGAAGTCTTATCATCATTATTGTTACCGTTATTGTTGTTTCGTTTATTTTGTAGTCATTACCTTTTAAATAAAATTCAATTCAAAAGTATGCGGTTTATATTGAAATTTAACGCGACACTATTAAAATTGTAACTATACTTTTATAAAGAACAAGATACGATTGTTTCGCGTTGAGCCCTCGACTGGGGATTACTTTATTTACACTGTCCTGTTTTAATGGGATGACAGTAGGGTAAGTGTGAGGTTTGGTGCACCCTAGAACCGGTTTAAACCCCCCAGTGACCTACTTTGCCACTGACCGTTCCCAGGCGGTAGCCCTATTGTCAACCCTTTTGTGTTTGTGATGTCGTTTGAATTTATTATTGCTTTTGACTTATTGTTTGTCTGTTTGACTGTTTGTTTCTGTTTTGTGGTTGACTGTCCTCCTTGAATGCTACTTTCCCTGTCCGATCTTTTTATATTTCTTTGTATACTATTTATCTTTGATACAATATACGTTTCTGTAGTGCATGTGTATTGATTAATTTCCCGCGTTAGTGATTCCACGATCTAAGCAATTATTTATCGTTCGTTTTAAGGTTTCAGTCGCGATATATATTTTTTGTCTTATAAACACAATTGCTCCTATTGTTGCACTATTGTTTGCCCAGACAGATATTTTCTCTTGTGTTTTACATTTAAGTGCGTCACGCGATTTTATATATGCGTATACGTTTATTGGGAAGGTTCCGTCAACGCCCTTAAACTGGTTCCAACTGATTTAAACTGTTGGTGTGTGTATGTGTGTATGTGTGTGTGTGTGTTGTTGTTGCTAATTGTTAATCAATTAATCAATTAAAAAAGCAACACACGCACTAACTCCTACAATCGGTACAGTTGATATGTGTTCGTAGTTTCAATACATATATCGTTTCCATTCGTATAGGCTGATCCCGGACTGTTGGATTCGTTTAAGAAACTTGTCAGTTATCTGACACAAGCAATACCCCAGGGTGACAAGAATAAAGAACTTTTGACAGCACGTGCCATTGTAATGTGGCTGAGCCAACAAAATATAGATGGCGCTGATGGTGAGGCCAATTTAACGTCTCCTAGAGGGTTGCTATCATACCTGAAAGAAGAAAGAATGACGTACGCCACGTGCTACACGATCTTGTGCAGGTAAGCACTATAAAATACTAATTAAATCATATGTTATTAAATGTTGTTTGCGCGGATAACGGAAGTGAAGTTATAGTTGTCCGCACGAAACGCATGGGGTTGTGTGCTGGGGGTGTTTTGGGGTCCGCAGTTAAAAACAAATGACAAAAAGACATTCGCAGTTTTTTTTTTCATATTCAGCGGGAGTATTGGATTTGTTTTATAATCAGTTTCGTGTCAGGATGTTGGCATGTTGGGTAGTTTGTGTATGGACCATTCAAGAGGTTACCCAGTGCATTTGTTAACTTAACAGAGTCTTCAAATGTCACTATCACGCACTTCCTTTCCAGATCAATGCACAGTTATGTTAGAATATTGTATTTCCATGGATTAAACAACCCATACAGTACTAAGTGAAGTCTTGCTACTCCATTTCCAAATATTTTCAGCGCTAAATATTTTACTACAAATCAGTTAACATACATGATATATGTACATAGAATTATCTGTTTTTTTATAATCTAAACGTATACCCATCGTGGATGGTTGTATTGTCTTAAATGAGTTCTCTCTTGAAATAAAACGTTTTCATATAAGACATTAATATACTAATGATTATAATTATTGCCGGAGCCTCTATATTTATCCCGGACTCAGAAAGCTGTTATGGGTGTTGGACTGTGTATCAACGTCATTTTACTGTTCATAAAGAAATATAAAAACATCGGACAGGGAAAGTAGCATTCAAGGACGACAGTCAACCACAAAACACAGAAACAAACACGCAAACCGACAAACGAGAAGGCAAAAGTATTAATAAATGCAAACGATGTCACAAACACAAAAGGGTTGACAATAGGGCTACCGCCTTGGAACGGTCAGTGGCAAAGTAGGCTACTGGGGGTTTAAACCGGTTCTAGGGTGCACCAAACCTCACACTTACCCTACTGTCATCCCATTAAAACAGGACAGTGTAAATAAAGAAATCCCCGCCATTATCTAATCTCTAACCAACAAGGCAGCATCAATAGGCAATATAAGTAACACACAAATATGCTCGTGTAAATATAATACAAAAACACAATAGCATAGAAAGCCACAATGAAGGTACTCAATGACGTGGCAGAAGCCAGAGCAACAAGAGGATAAACCATTAAGAGCACGACAAGAAATATCATAGACAAACATCAAACGCCACCGTCCCAATGGGCTTGAGGTAGGCGTCATCATAGGGTCCACAGCCTGTCCGGTCATCGTACAATTAAAGAGGAAAGCATAGTGGCGAACTGTAAAAGGGTCCACCACCAAGCATGCAGTACGTTGCAAAATGATAGGGTCATAACCTCTTTTGATAACTTTTTTAACAAGTTTGACAAAGATAGTATGAAAGTGATCATGACCAAGAATCGGTCGAAGTTTATAAATCACATCACCATAGCATTCGGGTTGTGATAGTCCTTGTCGCAGAAGAGTCCTTAAATTACTTTATATATGGAAAGAAGATGAGGGTTACGATAATACAATTTTGCAAAGGTTTTACGAAGTTTATGGTAACGGTAACCCTGATTGAGTAGCTTTTTAGTTATACAAAAATTTAAAATATTGAAGTCCTCAACTCGAGTACAAGCTCTTGAAAAACGAATAAGTTGAGACACATACACCCCATAAGAAGTTGCTCGGGGAACATCCCCATCCAAGTGGGGATAATTAACAATGTGAAAATTACAACCATCTCTCTTGTCATAGATTTTGCTAATTATTTCACCATTTTAAATCGAGAGATCTAAATCAAGAAAAGAAGCGTTATTATCAGATATATTAACTTTGTTAAGCTGAAGTTCCTTAGGATACATATTATTAACCATAGTTGGAAAGAAAGGGTTGTCAATGTTCAATATGTCATCCAGACACCGAGAGGTGTCATTAAATGCTTCAATAACATCTGCCTGGGTATCTGGTGAAAGACTGAACATGACATCTCTTTCATAGCAAAATGAAAAAAACAAATTTGCGACAAGTGGTACACAGTTCGTACCCATAGGGATACCAACAATTTGTCTATAAACGGTAGTTCCATACCTGACGAAAATATTGTCTAATAGGACGATGAGTGCTTCACAAACTTCATAGCAAGTCCACATAGTATAATTGTCCAAACTGGCGTTAGTAAAAAACGCTTTAATATTATTACATGCCAAAAATGTAGTATTTTCTCTAGCGAATGTTTTTTGAATAAGAGAAATTAGCTTGTCTTTAATAAGGTGATGTGGTAAGGTTGTATATATGGTAAAGAAGTCGTAAGTGCTTATTGATGTCACTTTCATACTATCTTTGTTAAACTTAACAAGTTTATCAAAAGAGGTTATGACCCTATCATTTTGCAACGTACTGCATGCTTGGTGGTGGACCCTTTTACAGCCACTATGCTTTCCACTTTAATTGTATGATGACCGGACAGGCTATGGACCCTATGATGACGCCTACCTAAAGCCCATTGGGACGGTGGCGTTTGATGTTTGTCCATGATCTTTCTTGTCGTGCCCTTAATGATTTAGTCTCTTACTGCTCTGGCTTCTGCCAAGTCATTGAGTACCTTCATTGTGGCTTTCTAGGCTATCGTTTTTTTTTTGTATCATATTTACACGAGCATATATGTGTTTTACTTATATTGCCTATTGATGCTGCCTTGTTGGTTAGAGATTAGATCATGGCGGGGATTTCTTTATTTACACTGTCCTGTTTTAATGGGATGACAGTAGGGTAAGTGTGAGGTTTGGTGCACCCTAGAACCGGGTTAAACCCCCAGTGGCCTACTTTGCCACTGACCGTTCCAAGGCGGTAGCCTTATAGTCAACCCTTTTGTGTTTGTGTTGTCTTTTGCATTTAATATTGCCTTTGCCTCCTGTTTGTCTGTTTGCGTGTTTGTTTCTGTGTTTTGTGGTTGACTGTCCTCCTTGAATGCTACTTTCCCTGTCCGATCTTTTTGTATTTCTTTGACCTTTATTGAAAATTTTATCAAGAACGTTTCCTGATTTTTTTATAGATCAAAATAAATTAATCCCAGAGTTTTCATAAGTTTTATCACAGTATAGTTTAACGTGATCTTTAACGGCATTAAGACAAGAAGTTAAAAGTTTGGAGATGTTTGTTGTGGTGCAGGCACTAGAATTTGAAATAAAGCGAGCATTATACGGATTTTATGTAATTTAGGAATCCAGTACATGGTAGGCAGTTTATTTTGCTTATCGTTTACACCAGCCTTGAAAGTAGTGCACCAAGTGATATGTGCGGAAACAACATCATCGTCAGTAGAATTAACTGGAGTATACGAATAAACAACTGTATTCTAGTAAGAATACCGGGACGCAGTCAAATTGGTATACATGCATTTTATGGGTCTTCTACTACTTGAATTTGGTATCAATTTCAGGAATACAGTCTATACATCTTTCTCAGCATACGAATACAGCTGATTCCAAATCGTTATCGTCACTGATTATTGATTGATGTTAACTTTATCAAAGGGACACACGGCAATCTTGATTTTTTAAAAGCTCGCGACGCCCCTTTAGTTTTTCTGCATAACTTGCATTTGTTCAATACTTAATATTAATAATAAGAATAATATAAAGGAAATTGTGTTTTAATATTACTAACTGCTTGTGTGTAAAGCTAAATATGTATCTCTGTTAGAGTTGATGAAACTTTAACTGAAGCATCTTCTAAAGAGTTTGAATAGGTTTGTTCCACTGCTACTTATTCTCATTCTCTTTTTGTAACTACTAATCAGATTTCAATAATAACAAACATCGAACATTAAACCCTTTCTTTTAATGTAAATTTACTTTGCTAAATACTGAGATTGCCTTCACAGATGCCAATCTTTCAACACAATTACTATTATATTATCATTAAGTTGTTTTTTGTTTATAACTATGATAATTTACCAATTCTACATATTCTAACCATGATCTTTTCCCAATTCCTCACATTCTACTCATGAAACAATTTTCTATTTAGTGATCCATTACACATACAATTTCAGATGTCTATCATATTCATAACATTATACAACACAGATGCCAAAATTAAAAACATGTTCATTTTGTCTCATGATGACTAGTTATGTAGTGTTAAAATCTTTCATGATAAACGTGCTTTGATTGTTGACAATTACAAATAAAAAGTCTAACATCTTCACACTGTTCGTTTATTTTTATCATATTCATCATTCCCCTTACTGTTTACTTATGTAACTGTTCTGACCGGCTTGGGCTACTTTGTTTCACTGTTTTCGTGTTCTCATTTCAGAGAAGCCAAGCTCATGTGTACATTAGTCAATGGTTTAGTGAAAGCGGCAGATTATCAACCCGGAGACGCTGAGGCGCCATCGAGTCCGTGGACGGCCGTTTACGTGGATGGTTCCTGGCAGATTGTTCATCCATTCTGGATATGCAAAGCTCTATATGGACATAAACTAGGTGGATGGATCAAGATTGAAAAAGATGGCTCTAACTTGGCTGAAAAAGAAGTAACGCAAAGGGGTATTATAAAGAATACGTTTCAAGAATATTATTTCATTCCAAGACCAGAAGAATTTATCCACATATGTTACGCCACTGACACCCCGTGGCAGTTACTGCCCGCGGCGACAACAGTTAAATCAAAGGAAGACTTCTTTGAACTGCCATATCTACTTCCACTTTTCTTTGATCTTGGTCTGGAGTTGACAAGCAAGAAAAGCTGTGTCTTAGAGGCAAAGGATGGAAGATGTAAAATAGAATTTAAAGCTAAACGCTCAAACGCACATATGCTCGTACTGCAATATGAATTATTTGTTCAAGAAACATCAGAAGAAAATAACAATTTCGGCAATGAAATCTTATCTAGAATGGTATTTAACTCCAGGTCAAGCGAGGATTTCGTATTTGACATAAGGTTTCCTATTGAAGGCACATTCAAACTTGTAATTTACGGCGGTCCACATAAATCAACCGCCCTTCGAGCGTGTGAATTTAAACTTATTTGTAAGCAGAGAATGAAGGGTTGTAACCTGCTGCCACTCGGGTGTGGTGATATCGGCTGGGGCCCTAGTCCTACAACTGCAGACGAAGGATTAGTTGTGCCTTCACGACCGAATGGATTTATTGCCGTTTCGAAAAATATAAAAAAGGGGACGGTTGATATAAGTTTTCAGATGAAAGATGATTTCATGGCTAAAATGGAGTTTATAGCCAGACTGTACGCAGAAGTGGACGGACAAAAGAAAGGATTTGAAAAATATATCAAAACGAGGGTTAACAAAAAGGATAAAACATTGAACATAGCTGTAAGGTTACCTAGTAACGGGGAATATGGCGTGAGTGTAGTCAGTAAGCAACGAACAGAACACGGACCGGAAACTCTTTCAGAGAAGACCGAAACTGGATCCAGAAATATCGTTGTTGTCACAGAAGCTGTCGAATCAAACGATATTCATTTACATACTGAATCTAACAATTTCCAATTGAGAAAAGAAGAAGCATCAACACATTTTGATACAGACACTTCATCAAGCGATGTACCGGAGAAAACACTTTGCAATTATCTACTGTCGACTGTTGGCGCGCCTAAGAAAGAAAAGGTAATACTGTTCTTTAAAACTATTGATGCAATTACTCTTGTCAAATCATTGTTCAAGAGTTGTTTGTTTTTATTATTTTGTAAATAATTTTGTCCTTGAAAGATTACATCACAACATCATTTACAGAATCGATAATTTTACATCAAAGGGAATGGTTCGCGAGGAAACAATTATCCCTTTACATAAATCTGTTAAAATAATGAATTCTGAATGCTTATCTACTATACTTTACATGAGATAAGGAACTGTTGATGTACGTTTGATGTGTTGATCCACCGTAGCCTATATTGTTCGCGGCGCTTGTTTCATCCAAAGGTTGTTCAGCACTGACATGAGTAATTTCAAAACTACGTGCACAAATTATATATTATTGCAACTGGAATTTTCAGTGGTAAATAAAAAATACATTAGTTTTAGAAAATCGGTTGAGAAAAAACTAGTTTACAGCCAAAATGCTTTTTTGGTAGGACTTTTCCACAGTAAATTCCTTGTTGCAGGGACAGCAGCAAGTTCAGAAATCTCAAATAACTCCAATTAGCCTTAACCTTCTGCTTAAACTTTCAGATTGTAATAATTCACGTTTATCCAACACATTTTAACCATTTTTGATAAACATTCTAAAAAGATAAAAAAGAAGAAGATTTTTTATGCGGGGGTATCTATATTGAAAATGCCGAATCAAAATCAACTTTCGCACGTGAAACAATACTGAAAATGGGATCCATTGGAAGCAACGAACACAAACAAGAAAGGAAAGAAGCAGACTCTGTCATTGAGTACCTTCTTTGTGGCTTTCTAGACTACTGTCTTTTATATTTATACGAGAATCTTTGTGTTTTACTTATATTGCCTATTAATACTGCCTTGTTGGTTAGAGAATAGTTCATGTCGGGGATTTCTATATTTACAATGTCCCGTTTTATTGGGATGACAGTATGGTTAAGTGTGAGGTTTGGTGCACCCTATAACCTGGTTAAAACCCCAGGAGCCTTTTTGCCACTGACCGTTCCAAGGCGATATCCCTATTGTCAACCCTTTTTGTGTTTGTGACGTCATATGCCTTTATTCCTTATTAACATTGCCATTCATGTTTGTCTTTTTGCGTAGTTTTGAGTTTACTGTGTTCTGTGAAAGCTGCATTTCCTGTTCGACATTTATACTTATTTTTATTGAGTTTCGTGGGCGGTAATATAAAGTACAACAACTCTCAGGTCCCTTAGCACCGGCTTAGGCGGTATTCTACGTTTTTTCTTATATTTTTCAGCCGATGTGAAACGCAAGGTATTTTTTTTTACCACTAAAAGTGTCTGTTTCACTGATATACAACTTAGATAGGTACTAGTTTAAAAAGTGCATCAAATCTTTGGTTGCAACCAGCTGAAACAATCTCCCTGAAAAATAGGTTGAGATTCTTTTACACATAATATGTGCATGCTATGTCAGTTATAGACCATGTCACGTATCATGACAATTGTATTTGCATATTTTGTAGCCAGGTGTAAGACTTGCAAAACAAAAAATGCACAAAGCATTAGCATCAGATAAACCACTACCAAAGAAGATTGAGGAGATCAATGAACGCATTGTTGACTGCAAGAAAGAGGCGGGAAAGACATGGAGATCCGATGATGACATACGTGCGGCCCAGACCAGACTTGAATTCCTGGTTTATAAAAACAGTAAGCAAACATATTCAAGAAGGGTTATGGTAAAACTATGTAATACTATTTTTAAAAATGTATTTGAAAACGGATTACAGTCTGTTCTTTTGGCATGCGGCAGAAGTTGGTTAAGGGTTAGTTTTAGTTGATACTAAAAAGGATGAAACAATGCAATTGAAGAAAACCACCATGTAATCTCTCATCAGAGTTACCCATCATGTATTGATAAACTACATAGATAACAATACAACATACGCCCTTAGGGGCTTTTGAACCGACTATTAACATGATGAATCAAGTTAACATAATAGTAAAATAGCTATACGATCTAAGAAAGATTAAATGGCTCGAGTCTTATCCAAGCAAAAGCACATTTACAAATTTTGAATGCATTTTAAGCATGAACAAAGCATATATAAGAATATTAATAGATATAGGCATAAGAGGAATAAGCAATCTGTAAATAATTTAACTGCAACTTGTAACCCTAATGAGTGCCAAAACAACTTACTGTAACCCATAAACAAGGACAACAGAATACCCGTGCTGCACAAAGAGCTCAATTCTAAAGTCAGCAGTTGTCACTTGTAATTTAACATTGAGAACAATTGCATGCTTATCTTTAAATATGTTAAACTGTGATACAAGCAATCAGCCTCTGTTTGTACTCTACGACATATACGCCAGATCAAATGTAAGTCATAGAATTTAAAATTAAACTTACTTTGCCTATTTTTTAATAACCAGGTCTGAGAGAGGCTCACCTACGACGTAATTTAGCCGTGACTAGGCGAACGCTGAAGTTAGTAAATAATTACAGACACAAGGAGGCGCTCCTGTCGGAAATTCGAGAAACAGAAGAATTAGAACAAGAACTTGCAGATCTTCATGGTCATTCACGGACTGTACCAAAGCTCGAAAAAGCGTACCAAGAAATCGTGACTTTAACGCGGGTTTCAGATGAGGTCCACACAACGTTTAGGGCATTGTGTTTGCTGTTGGGTGAGGAGGACATTCACCTTGATGTAAGTGTATTTATCATTAAGCGTATTCGACTGGAATTTTTCCATTGAATAACTTGATGTTCTGTTTATTGATTTTTCCCCCTCGTCCAATCAGACGGCTTTAATATTTATGTTTGAATGTGACTGTTTATATTTAATTTAGCTTAGTAAAGCATGTAACATTCGTCTTGAGTAAAACACAGTCATCGTCCATTTCATAAACAGTTATCATGTACAAATTCAACTCTTTTATTGTTCCTCTCTTTATTTACCAACTAAAATATTCTCAAAATGCACAAGACTTCACCAAATGTTATGCAGGAAACCAACACGTTCGGGGGTGGGGTGGGTGGGCGTTAGGAGCTTTTGCCCCGGGACACCCACCATCAAGCCAACCGCTCAAAATTTCAAGCCCAGTCCTTAACTGAGATCAGGGTGCACCTAATGTCATTGTAAATTAAAACTAATGTATTCTTTATTTCAGCGTTGGTTTAACATACAAGCCATCATTCGGGAATCGACGCACTCGCAAAGAGACCGAGTCTTTACCAGAATGAAACGATTTCGGGAGGACGAAATTAGAGCAGATCAAAGGGAACGAGTGGTGGCCTTACTCAAAACGTGTGATGAAGAGAGAGTCAGGAAGTCAAACACGTCGGCTCATAGTTTCTACGTCTGGGTGAGTGTTTTTTTCTAGATGTTGGCTTTATAAAAGTGTGATATTCTTTTTCCTGTAGTGTGTTTTTCAAAATGCAAATGTATAGGTTACCTGCAACTAACATTAAATATCGGATAACTGTCAGTATAAGAGAAAAAAGTTTCAGTATAAATTTATTTATTAAGTTTGGTGTCTTTTGATTCGCATTGTGTTTTAAAAACAAATGGATGCAAATAAAAGTGTTTTTTTCCTTTTTAGATTCAGAAAATGGTCGGTGAACGTGACGAAGACCCAAAGTCTACTGACACGTAAAGGATGGACATTCACAGTTTCGTCTACAACTACCACCACTTATATAATATCTTATAATTATCAAACTGTTCTTTAAGATGCAACGAGGCTATAATGATCTGACAACTGTGTGGTGGACTCGAACCTGTATTTTAGCAACATTGCTTCGCGTTAAATTGCTGCCACGTAGACCATGGTCATCACCGGGAGCTACTATTCTACTATTCAGCTGCTATGCTAAATATAGTTTTTGCTAAAAACATGTATATGCTAAAAAACATGTGTATCTAGATGTGGCTGATAGTTTAATACTGATACTACGTTGGTGCATATTTACAAACACATTGATTGACTAGTGTATTGCATGAACATGATATTCTCATGTTTTACCAATTACCAATAGATACTGTTTAAAAATGAGAAAAATGGTCCTATAGAAATCCCAGCAAACAAACGCATTGGCATCGTAGATCCGCAATGTACCACAAACAAAGAGCAAATTAACTACACAATAAAAAAGACAATACACAACAGAAAGAGTGGTGAAGACATGATTATCGACTTGGAACGGACAGTAGGCAATAAGGCTTACTGGTAAGCTTAAATCGATTTCAAGTGACATAACCGCGCTATTATCCTGTCTTCAGCGCTCAGATTGACAACACATTGTAAATAAATGTACATCCCATCAAAAGGAAATCTTTAACAATAAAGTCCACTTAGTTATTTTTTCAAACTTATCAAATACATACGTACATTTACTTTATACTACACTGTGATACTGCTGTGATACTATTGCCGTTGTGACCCGATTCACAGATGCTTTTATTATATACATAAATATGTACGTTTGCTGTATATTATATAATACATGTTTATTTGTCCTCCCGAATACAGTCAACCTCCATACTTTTTGCTACAGCTACAATTCGGCTGCGTGGGATTTTGTAATGAGTCCATCGCAAAACCACTATCTTTCTTTTGTTAAAAGGACCATGTATAATCAGGGAAAAAATTGACGCCCAATTTGGAAATTTTGAAAGCACACATTTGTAATATCTATTTTAGCTACACATTTACAGAATCATTTACAAGTCATTACAGTAAGTTAGTTTGAAGTCTCTAAACTAGTTTAAGAGCCTCACAAACAAGGCATTGTCTTTATAAAAAAAAAAAGGACATTCGTGTTTTGTTTTGTGACTGTATTTGGTCTTGGAAATATAGAGCGCAACATCAAGCACAGCTTTTTGTTTTGGTTTTAAAACAGGAAATTCATACGGACACATCCTTAGCCAAAACCTGTTTGTGCCGGGAGGTGCGCTCCATATTTTAGAATCAAAAACTTGCACAGAAAGATACAAAATCAACAATAATGCCGTCTTTCGTTTCGAGACCCAGTTAAATCTTCTTGATAAATAAAATAAATAAAACTAGAACGACATCGCAAATACACATGCTTTCTTCACACAGATCAATTCCCTTTAACCCTGTATCTATTTGACATGTATTTATTTTGATTATTCTTTGATACTCAGATCAGAAATATTACTATTTCTGCTTTTCTGTATTCATGTATGACACTGTAAATGAATGCAAAATGTTCAGGGTATTTGTGTATATACCCCTATCCCAGAGTCCCATGGTGACTACAGATATTCCCAGAATTGAGAAAGAAAAATAGATATTTGACCCAATTTACTTCTCTCCACCCCATCCACCCACACACACATCCAACTTCTGGGCAGACGTCCAAGTTTGAAATAATAAAATCATCTGTTTGAAATAATAAAATCATTTGATATGTTGTTTATCTTTCATAAACGATTATATATACCAATTTATATGAACAAATAATATTTTTTAGTGTATTTGACCTTTTGACACCCCTTTCCCTGTGCCCCATGGATGACGTAGTGGGGAGAACGTTATACAGTTTTACATGTAATTAGTGGTATAATACCTTGATAGAAAATATTACTGTGATCATTGGTTCCTTCAATCTAGTATTGCTACCATTTGTTCCTTCAGACTGGTACTTTGATCATTAGTTCCTTCAGACTGGTACTGTGCTCCTTGCATGGTTCCTTTAGACTGGTACTGTGATTATTAGTTCCTTTAAACTGGTACTGTGACCATTATTTCCTTCAGACTGGTACTGTGATCCTTGGTTCCTTCAGACTGCTACTGTGACCATTCGTTCCTTCAGAATGGTACTGTGATCCTTGGTTCCTTCAGAATGGTACTTTGATCATTAGTTCCTTCAGAATGGTACTGTAATTCTTGGTCCCTTCAACCTGGTACTGGGAGCCTTGGTTACTTAAATCTGGTACTGGGAGCCTTGGTCCCTTCAACCTGGTACTGTAATTCTTGGTTCCTTCAACCTGATACTGGATTCTTGGTTCCTTCAACCTGCTATTGGGATCCTTGGTTCCTTCAACCTGGTACTGGGATCCTTGGTACCTTCAACCTGGTACTGTAATTATTGGTCCCTTCAACCTGGTACTGGGATCCTTGGTTCTTTCAACATGGTACTGTGATCCTTGGTTCCTTCAACCTGGTACTGCGATCTTTGGTTCCTTCAACCTGGTACTGGGAGACTTAGTCTCTTCAAACTGGTGCTGTAATTCTTGGTCCCTTCAACCCGGTACTGTGACTCTTGGTCCCTCCAACCTGGTACTGAGATCCTTGGTTCCTTCAACCTGGTACTTGGATCCTTGGTTCCTTCAACTGGTACTGGGACCCTTGGTTCCTTCAACATGGTTCTGAGTTCCTTGGTTCCTTAAACCTGGTACTGGGATCCTTGGTTCCTTAAACCTGTTCTGGGTTCCTTGGTTCCTTAAAACTGGTACTGGGATCCTTGGTTCCTTCAACCTGGTTCTGGGTTCCTTGGTTCCTTAAACCTGGTACTGGGATCCTTGGTTCTTTCAACAAGGTTCTGGGTTCCTTGGTTCCTTCAACCTAGTACTGGGATCCTTGGTTCCTTCAGCCTGGTTTTGGGTTCCTTGATTAATAAAAATCTGGTACTGGGATCCCTAGTTCCTTCAACCTGGTACTGGGATTCTTGGTTCCGTCAACCTGGTACTGGGATCAATGGTTCCTAAAATCCTGGTACTGCGTTCCTTGGTTCCTTAAACCTGGTACTGGGATCCTTGATTCCTTCAACCTGGTACTGGGATCCTTGGTTCCTTCAACCTGGTTCTGGGTTCCTTGGTTCCTTCAACCTGGTACTGGGATCCTTTGTTCCATCAACCTGTTTCTGAAATCCATGGTTCCTAAAACCTGGTACTGAGATCCTTGGTTAAAACCGGTACTGGGATCCTTCATCTTGGTTCACGGTTCCTTGATTCCTTCAACCTGGTTCTGGGTTCCTTGGTTCCTTAAACTTTGTACTGGAAACCTTGGTTCCTTCAACCTGGTTCTGGGTTCTTGGTTCCTTAATTCTGGTACTGGGACCCTTGGTTCCTTCAACCTGGTACTGGTTCAATCTGGTTCTGAGTTCCTTGGTACCTTAAACCTGGTACATGGATCCTTGGTTCCTTAAACCTGATTGTGGGTTCCTTGGTTCCTTAAACCTGGTTCTAGGTTCCTTAAAGCTGGTACTGGGATCCTTGTTCCTTCAACCTGGTTCTGGGTTCCTTTAACCCCGTTCTGGGATCCTTGGTTCCTGCAATCTGTTTCTGGGTTCCTTGGTTCCTTAAACCCGGTACTGGGATCCTTGGTTCCTTTAACCGGTACTGGGATCCTTGGTTCCTCCAACCCGAATCTGGGTTCCTTGATTCCTTAAACCCCGTTCTTGGATCCTTGATTCCTTTAATCTTGTTCTGGGTTCTTTGGTTCCTTAAACCCGGTAATGGGATCCTTTGTTCCTTTTACCGATACTGGGATTCTTGGTTCCTTCAACCCGAATCTGGGTTCCTTGGTTCCTTAAACACGGTACTGTGATCCTTGTTTCCTTAACCCGGTACTGGGTCCTTGGTTCCTTCAACCCGGTACTGGGATCCTTGGTTCCTTAAACACGGTTCTGGGTTCCTTGGTTCCTTAAACTTGATGCTGGGATCCTTGGTTCCTTCAACCCTGTTATGGGTTCCTTGGTTCCATAAACCTGGTACTGGGATCCTTGGTGCCTTCAACCTGATTCTGGGTTCCTTCAACCTGGTACTGGGATCCTTGGTTCCTTCAACCTGGTAGTGGGATCCTTGGTTTTTTCAGCCTGGTACTGGGATCCTTGGTTCCTTTAACCTGGTTCTGGGATCCTTGGTTCCTTAAACCTGGTACTGGCATCTTTGGTTCCTTCAACCTGGTACTCGGATCCTTGTTTCCTTCAACCTGGTACTGGGATCCTTTGTTCCATCAGATAGGAACTGTGATCCTTGTTTTTTTTCCAGAGTGTTACTGTGCTTCTTGTTTAATTCATTCTGGTATTGTTATCATAGTTTTCTTCAATATGGTAATGTAATGCTTGTTTCCTTCAGATTGGTACTGTGATTGTTTTATTCATTCTGGTATTGCTATTTTAATTTAAATTAGCTAATTATATACCTGTTGTAAGCAATTTGCTTCTAATGAACTTCTTGATTGTCTTCCTTCAATATAGTTATGTTATACTTAATTTCTTTAGAGTGGTAATGTGATTCTTAGTTTCTTCAATGTGATCTTTGGTTCCTTCAGAGTGTTACTTTGATCATTGGTTCCTTCAGAGTGGTTTTGTGATCCTTGTTCCCTTAAAAATGATACAACTGTCGCATCAACTGTCACATCAACCAAGTATCGTGTTAGCATCGTGTTGCAGAGCTGGGTATAAACTTTCAATTCAAGATAGCTTTTGTATCAAATCGGGCGTAAATTGCTTCAATTAATTTTGGTGCGTAAACTAGGATGATTTTTCTTGTAAATAAGGTGTCTATTAAAAGCTAATTTATTAATTTTCATGTTAAGTTGAACGACTAGTCCCCCATACAAAATTATTTGCAATTTGTTTTTTTTAATTTATTTTCACTGTTCGACTTTTGCCTATGATTTTTCCCTATTTTTTTATTTATCATAATGTTACATTATATATAAATGCCACTAATAAAGAACAATTAGCTTACAAAACGTATACACTTCAAAACCTCCAAAAAAATATGTGGCAACATAATTGCGGAGAGACTTTATACAAAATATCAAATTTGTTTCAATTTGAAAACGATTAAATGTAAATTTGTATCGCGCACTGTTTTATTATAATAAAGCACGCGTACTTCCCACATTCTGCAATAGTGTATGTTGACAGATATTGACCCCAATTATTAAAACTGCCGATTTTTAAATACTCTCATTTAAAAGCGCTTAAATATTTGGACAGTATATGCCATCTCTGTCAGTTTATTAAACGCTTATTACCTTTATACAACATACTTTCTTGAACGGTAGTTGTGTCGAAACTTACTAAGATAAATTCTGTTAATCGGAAATGCACACATTCCCGTACAACGTCAGCACCGTTCGGTTTGTATATATAGGTTTGTATATATAAGTTTGTATATATAACATGCTTGTGTGCCCATTGTTGAACAAATAAATATAACGTTTCTATCCCGACATCAACAGGAAAGTTTTACAACAGATGTACTCCGTTTCTAAACCTTTTGACGATGAGGTATATCTATATCTTACATATTTTTGGGAATCCAAACTCTGTAGACACAATATAAATGGCTTTAAGCAGGCAGACCAAACCCTAAAACTGGAGCGTCGACTAAAGACTTTCCAACTTATTATAATTTATTTTACGCATATTCAATCACGGGTAGTTTAAGTACCCGTGAATAAACCTATACTTTTAATCGGCACATATACATTTTTATATGACCTGAACACCTGGACAGGGTTTTGATAAACGGTTTTGTAGTGTAATTTTGCCGTTATTTGTCGGGTTATCTGTCTGTTATCTGTCGTCCTTGAATGCTACTTTTCTTGTTCGATTTTTATATCTACATTTAGTTATTTTAAGTTAACAATAACAACGTTTATACATATATAGAGGAGCTTACATTCGTTAATGTTATATATTCCATTTATTAAACTTGTTGTAAAATTGTATAAAATGGTGTGATGCGAGGTACGGAGAATCCCAAAGCATCATACGACAACGATATAAATAGGCTGCTAAATTAATACATGTCGTGTCGCATAACACCAAATATGTGCCACAAAACGTACATTTATTATTGAAGCTGCCTATTTATATCGCTGTCGTAGGATAAGGTCGCATTTGCTTCAGATTTCTCAGTGCCACATCGGGAAATCGGGGCTCCCTCGTCCATTTCTGTAATCCGAGTTTTTAAACGGTTCCGGAAATCGACGAATTGCACAATGAGCAGAACTGAAAAGACAGAACGATGATTTGGCCTTTCCATATTTATTACACCAGTGTATTATGATATTTATGTCATGTTTTTATTATACTTTCACAACGCGAGTTATGGATGGACTGTCCACGCGCATTCATTGTATGCGCTGCCACCACCGCTACAACCACCGATGCTGCATCCGTCTGCATAACATTTAGGTGTTGCGCTTTTTCAATTGTATCTGTTATAAATACGATTATTCCAAGCAGTATGCTTTTCATAAAAGAATACTTGTAAGCGTATTTTCTTCCATTAAAATTATTGAATTATTTAAACAAATTTTAATAGAACAAAAACAGTTTGCAATGGTTCATAATGACGTATTTAAAGATAAACAACAATACAAAATGAGTTGTTATGGTTGAAGACCAGTGACCTTTGGCACTATTAAAAACAAACTTGTAAATTTCCATATACACGCCATGGCCCGCTAACTCCTGTGTGACCTCTTCTCACATGCACTGGGAAGAAATAGATCTGAAAAATATCCTAAGAAATGACATTATTTATTAGCAGTGACTTTCAATTTTATGTTCTGGCGGATACATGCACATAAAGAGCCTTCCATATCTAAGAAACTTTCATTCAAACTGGACACATGCACACTTTTTTGGTATCAACATGTAGGGTTGCATGAGTGCAACATGTTTACATCAATTAAATATGCATGGCAACAGGTTTAATAGGCATGAAATCACTAAATCTTTCCCCTACCCCCCTTAACTAGGATACTGTGAAAAAAATGAAGATTTTGTAAAAGGTAACATTTTATTCCTTATCATTCAAACTCGTCTTGGTAGCGTTCAGCTAGTATCAATTTTGCTTTTAGCGGTATTTTTGACATTACTGAGCTCGTATTCGCTACTATAATAAGGTATGGTACCACCAATTTTAAAGAATGTGCTTAAAAAATCAATTTTGGCATGAAAATCGACATACATTGGCATATTCATCGTCCTAATTGTACCTAAAATTCATATTTAATTAATGTCCATTGACTGTTCTAAACATTTGATCTATTTAAAATGGTGTATTGACAAGAAATGCCATTTAGTGTGACAATTCAGATAGTGTAAACGTTAACAAAATAAATCTCTGATTTTTTTCGATTTCAGACTATTGTCCTTAATTGGTATTCACAAGACCATATCTCCGCAAATAATCATTCGATTTGCATGAAGTATGTGTTTTTAAGCTTGTTATGAAAATGACAACACAAAATCCTCATTTAAGAAACATATGAACACGTTTTCTTCTTTTATACCGAGAGTTTTATGAAGGGAGACAAATCGCTGGCATTTTTCATTGACGGAAATTCATTTATTATCTTTTACTATAGTATTATCGATATGAAACTCGTTTGACATGTAAGCTGGTAAACAAATTTCCTGAAGAAACTCATAAAAGCCTTGGTGCGTTGCAAATCTATTTTCTGCTTCTATATTGCCAGCATCGTGCCCTCCATTCAGACATAGGTCAGAGAGTGAGAACTGAAATAGCTGCATATCGCCAAAACACGATGTAATTCAATAAATGCTAAACAAATACGTTGAAATGGTTCTTTAATTTACAATAAAGCGTTTTTAGTGAACTTGACATTTTTTCTCTTCTTTATATCGCGTTGAAACAAAACAAATAAAAATATATCAATATAAAGGTACTCGACCTAATGAGTAGTTATATCTGTATTAGATGAGATCTTTATCGGATATACACGAGATATTTATTTCAAGCTATGAACAGTTTGTCGATTATGTGATATAAATATGTCGATTTAAAAAAAAAAATGACAAAACATTTCGAGTTAACGACATCTTTTAATTAAATCAAATTTACACCGGAATGATCAACATCGGGCGTCCAGCCTGCTTCTGATTTCTTTACTACACTATGCTAGTCTCGGACAGTTTGTTTGTTTGTTTGTTTGTTTGTATGTTACGTCATTATCAACAAGGTTATATATATATGACGGTCGATTTGATTGTGGCGGAGGCAGACCACCCACTTTTCCTGGGTAGAACCAGTACTGTACACCTCCAAGCCATCCTCAAGAATTAACACTTCCTCACTTACATCATAACAGGATAACAGCAAATTGAATTTGATGATAACAGATAACAATGAATTAACAATACTAGAAACAGTTAACAGTAAATACAATAATATAACAATCCTAAATTTTACATTTTACGATATGTGGTGGAGAAGTGGGGACAATATAAATAATTAACAGATAACAATAAATTAACCAATAACGGATAACAGTCAATATTATTTCAAAATAACAGATAACAAAGTATAAATTTCGCCAAATACAGTACAACACAACATTTAAGTTACACTTGTTGCATCACATGCTGCTTCTCACAAGTTAAAAATAAGACATTTTAAATTTTAAAACGTTTAATTAATATGAAAATGCGTTTATTGTGAAAGTCACATAAAATCTCTCAACGTCTCGCCAAAATCTCCCCTTACATAAGTGGCAATTTCAACCTAACATATTCCCACAGGCATTGGTGCTGTATCTCATGGCTGAATCCGTGTAGAGCAGATATACATGTATTAGTTATTTTCTATAAAGGAAAAAGCTTTTCAGTCAGTGAAAAATAACATTGAAAATATAACCTGATATATGGCTCACATGTAAAAACATAAACAAGTAATTTATTTCACTGATAAAATACAGTATTTCATTGCTTATCGTATTTCATTGCTTATCATAAAATAAATAAGTTTTACTTTAATCAATGGGTAAGAGTAAAGTTTGGTGCTCTAGTAGATAGAACCTGGTTTAACCACCCCTTCCCCCCAAGACACACACACACACACACACACACACACTCCACCTCCCATTGTCCTTTATTGCCATTGACCGTTCCAGGCGGTACCCCATGTGTCACCCCTTTATGTGTGTAATGTCGCCTGACCGCAAGATTGAAGATATAAATTAAAAGTGACCACTCCTTCCAGGATTTAGAAACTAACGTTGTTTAATCAAGATCATACACGTTATTCATTATGACCTCGTTTTGATGTCAACATTTTTAAAGAAGCATTACTCTAGCCTCGGTTGACCGGCATGCTCTGATTTCTTCACTCACTACACTATGCTTCGCGGATTCAGAACCAAGTCCTGGTTGAGATGGATGGTTGAAATCGCCACTCACTTTAGGGCTATTTTGGCGAGAATTTGAGAGATTCTATGAAAAACGTATTTACTATTTAGTTAATTACATGTCAGTTTCTTACTTTTAACTTATGAGAAGCAGCAAGTGACGCCAAATGTTTCACTGGTGCATTGACGACGCCAGCACGCGAACACGCCTGCTAAACGTACTCTGGTACAGCTGTCTGTGCCGTGAATGCTACTCAATGATAATATCGCATGACATTCAAAAACTGTGACATTCCAAAACGGCCTTCTCGCATATCAATCATCAAAGAATATCATTGATGCGTAGGAAAAAAGGCAGTGATTCAGTACCAGTTACCGAAGAGTACCAGTTACCACGGGATTACCACAAGGCTTAGTTCTAGGTCAGATCTTTTTCCTCAAATATAAGAAGACCTATCGGATAACATTACGTCAAACGTAACACTGCAGATGATACCACAGTGTACCTTGCTGTCTGTAGTTTCCAAGATGCTCAATTTATGTAGCGTCACCTTGACAAACACTTGATATCCGAAGAACAATGGGATATGGCGTTTAATCCATGTAAGTGTACAGCCATCCATTTAACTCGATCTAAAACTATAATCTCATCAACTTACACAATGCATGGTCACACATTAGAAACAATAAGCAGTGCCAAATACCCGGGTGGCAACATAAGCAGTCATCTTACATGGAACGATCATATAAAAAATGCCAGTTCTTTAAGCAACAGAACTCTGGGTTTCTTTAAGCGCAAAATCTGAAGTAAAAACACAGCGATAAGATCAACTGCATCTGGAGTCCTCATGCTCAACACCATATAGACAAACATTGATGATTTCACGAAAGGCTAGTGGATTTGACAGCCTAGATAGCCTCGTAGTAGACTAGATGCATGTAGGCATTTGGATTGCAAGTAGTCATTGGCTTCAGAAAGTCTTCCTAGAATAGAGTCAGTTCAGGATTTTAAGCATATTGTGACACTAGATTAATATGAGAAATCATTTTGCAACCACCCGTCAGCTCTTCGTCAAATTCATCTCCAGTTTGTCTATATTGTGTCGAGTATGACTAGACTGGGGAAGAACATCCGGACTAGTGCCTTGTACGCAGTTGATCTTATGGCTGTTTTTTGTGCTTTTAACAAGCCTGCAGAGTTATGTTGCTTGAAGTATTGCCAATTATGACATGATCTTTCCGGGTAAGATCAATATATATGTTGACACCCATGTATGTAGTACTTCTAATTATTTCCAGTGTGTGACCATGGGATTTGAGTTTTTATCTTGTTACATGGATGACTGTGCACATACTTGGATTAAAACTCTATATCCCATTCTTTATACAGATAGGGAGAGTTTTTTAAGGTTTCACTGTAGAAATTGGGCAACTTGGAAACTAAAGACAGCCATGTACACTGTGGTATCATCTGTACAGTCTTACATTTGATGTGTCTTATCTGATAGGTCATTAAATAAATATATATGAGGAATAAGATCGGACCTATAACTGGGCCTTGTGGTACTCCTGCGGTAACTAATACTGTGTCGGAATATTCGTTGTCAATGATTATCTACTGCATGTTTTCAACACGTCCATATACCCGAAGTCGTCATGTACTGGTAAACATGAAAGTACAAAGAAAGACATGCTTGCAAAGAGGTGTGCGGTCTATGTAAATGGTCTGAAGCTTTAGGGT
This sequence comes from Cyrtodaria siliqua, assembly GCA_037043455.1. NCBI lineage: Eukaryota > Metazoa > Mollusca > Bivalvia > Adapedonta > Hiatellidae > Cyrtodaria > Cyrtodaria siliqua. The sequence goes on along the minus strand of JAWPHD010015686.1, from coordinate 25,951 downwards.
ATGTTTGTGAATAACTGATTTTCAGAATGTCGGAAAATAAAACCTAATAGATCCCTAAACTACCTCCATTTCGTTATCTGCGCATCAGTGATTTTATTTGACGATTGAGATGATAGAAGACCGTTTTAGAATGTCACAGATTTGAATTTCATGCATTATTGTATCGCAAACGTTATCATTGGGTATCACTTCGAAAGGTGTGCATATTTTCTCCGACCACGACAGATAAAGGGTTGCATTACGTGCCTTTAAGGATCTCTGTTTAAATGAAGTTGCTTAGGGCCTGTGAACAGGTGTCGTAATTTGTGTTGCAATTGTATTCATGTATTGGGAGGGTTTAAATTACCAAATACGGAACGAGATTACACGAGAGTGGTGATGTAAATACTAAAATGTGTGTGTGTGTGTCAGTTGTGGCCGGGTTTAAGTTTCCAAATACGGAAGAGATTACACGAGAGCGGTGATGTAAATACTAAAAATGTGTGTGTGTGTGTCAGTTGTGGCCGGGTTTAAGTTTCCAAATACGGAACGAGATTACGCGAGAGCAGGGATGTAAATACTACAAATGTGTGTGTGTGTGTCCTTTGTGGCCGGGTTTAAGTTTCCAAATACGGAATGACACAGGGCGGGATATTTCAAAACGTCAAGAAAAAAATATGTCGGCTGAAACATGAACAGTCTTACAAAACAATGCCTTGGTCGATGAGATAAGCTTCTCTTTGGTGAGTTTTATGCATGTACGTGTTGTATTTAAGGTTTGTTCTCTTGAAATATGGCGGTTGTTTATGAAGCCATTGCGTGCTGTCTTCAAAACAATAGCCGGAAAAGTGCGCATGGAGGTCGTAACATGGTCCTACCTATCATTCTAAACTAAGGATTGATGGCTCTTAGGTAGTTACATACTACCATTAGAAAAATATAACGGAAGCTCTTTCAGAAAGAAGAAATTCATTGAAAAACATGTACACGACGCAAGAGGAAGTACATAATGGTATGGTTGCTGGTGGTGTCTTTTTTATGCATATATATATATGGCCTTTTAACTATGCATATACTAGACTAAGTTTGGAAAATATCAACTGCTGTTTTTGAAGGGTACACAGAACTATACTACACAGTTCAATCTAGCGCAAATCCAATGCAATTCAATTCATCCGGTTTAAAGAAAAGAATTAAGAAATGAAGTCAAGAATATCACAGAAAAGGACGGCCGAAATAATCCGTTAGAAAACAACTTGGTTACATGTTATTACGTGAAGTGACACTCTAATTGTAGTCTCTTATTACAGAAGAACAACTAGAACAGAACTGTTCTGTGAAGTTTTACTTGTTGTGTGGAGCTAATGTTTTCAGATATAGTCGATGATATAGTTTGTGTCATACTTTGTATGCCCCCGAAGGGTGTATATAGTAATCGCACTGTCTGTCCGTTCGTCTGTACAATCGTGTCCGCTTCATAACTCTGACAATAATGGACGGATTTTCAAATAACTTCGCACATTGCTCACCACAACAAGACGACGTGGCGCGCACAAAATCCAGGTCCGTGGCTCCAAGGTCAAGGTCACACTTAGAGGTCAAAGGTCAAAACAAAGTGCTTTCGTGTCCGGTTAATAACTCTGCCATTCATGGACAGATTTTCAAATAACTTGGCACAATTGCTCACCACAACTAGACGACGTGTCCCGAACAAAACCCAGATCCGTCCGTGGCTCCAAGGTCAAGGCCACACTTAGTGGTCAACGGTCAAATCAAAGTGCTTTCGTGTCCGGTTAATAACTCTGACATTCATGGACAGATTTTCAAATAACTTGGCACAATTGCTCACCACAACTAGACGACGTGTCGCGCACAAAATCCAGGTCCGTGGCTCCAAGGTCAAGGTCACATTTAGAGGTCAAACGTCAAAACAAAGTGCTTTCGTGTCCGGTTAATAAATCTGACATTCATGGACAGATATTCAAATAACTTCGCACAATTGCTCACCATAACTAGACGACGTGTCGCGCACAAAACCCAGGTCCGTAGCTCCAAGGTCAAGCTCATATTTAGAGGCCAAACGTCAAAACAAAGTGCTTTCGTGTCCGATTAATAACTCTGACATTCATGGACATATTTTCAAATAACTTGGCACAATTGCTCACCACAACTAGACGACGTGTCGCGCACAAAACCCAGGTCCGTGGCTCCAATGTCAAGCTCACAAACAAAGGTCAAAACAAAGTGCTTTCGTCTCCGATTAATAACTCTGACATTCATGTCAGATTTTCAAATAACTGGGCACAATTTCTCACCACAACTAGACGACGTATCGCGCACAAAACCTAGGTCCGTGGCTCCAAGGTCAAGGTCACACTTAGAGGTCAAAGGTCAAAACAAAGTGCTTTCGTGTCCGGTTATTAACTCTGATATTCATGGACAGATTTTCAAATAACTTGGCACAAGTGCTCGCCACAATTAGACCACGTGTCGTGCACAAAACCCATGTCCGTGGCTCCAAGGTCAAGGTCACATTTAGAGATCAAAGGTCAAGTTGTGTCTAGTCAATAACTCTGGCATTCCTGGACGGATATTCAAATAACTTGGCACAAGTGCTCAGCACAACCAACCAGACGACATGTCTCGCACAAAATCCAGGTCCGTCGCTCTAAGGTCAAGGTCATACTTAGAGATCAAAGGTCAAATTATGTCCGGTCAATAGCTCTGGCATTTCTTGACGGATTTTGAATTAACTTGTACCAAGTGCCCACCACAGCAACATGATGTGTCGCGCACAAAATCCAAATCTGTGGCTCCAAGGTCAAGGTCACACATAGGTCAAAGTTCAAATCGTGTCCGGTCAATAACTCTGGCATTCATGGACGGATTTTCAAATTACTTGGCACAAATGCTCAACACGATAAGACGATGTGTCGAGCACAAATCCAGGTCTGTGGCCCCAAGGGCAAGGTCACACTTAGAAGTAAAAGGTCAAATTGTGTCCGGTCAATAACTCTGGCATTTCTGGACGGATTTTCAAATAACTTGGCACAAGTGTTCACCACAACATAAGGCGACGTGTTGCGCACAAAAGCAAGGTCCATGGCTCCAAGGTCAAGGTCACACTTAGAGATCAAAAGTCAAATCATGTCCGGTCAATAAGTTTGGCATTCCTGGACATATTTTAAAATAACTTGGCACAAGTGCTCACCACAACAAGACGATGTGTCAAGCACAAAATCCAGGTATTTGGCCCCAAGGTCAAGGTCACACTTAGAAGACAAAGGTCAAATCGTGTCCGGTCAATGACTCTGGCATTCCTGGTACGGATTTTCAAATAACTTTTCAAGTCCTCACCACAACCAGGGGACGTGTCGCGCACAAAATCCAGGTCCGTGGCTCCAAGGTCAAAGACACATTTAGAGGCAAAGGTCACTTCGGGGGCACCTCTACTGAAACCCCGACCAAGGGAGGCAGTTGCATGAGCTTTCGTCCCTCGGGTTTTCTGGTCGAACCCTAGATTAGTTTTCTTGCTGTGTTTGTTCAGTACAATTCTGGATATTTTCTGAAAAGTTTCTTGTTTTGTATTTTGTATAGCTTTACAACAACATGTTAGTTTCTCTGGATGTGGACTTTATTGCTAGAGAATTCCTTTTGATGGGATGTAGTTTTGTATACACTGTGTCTATTTTTGGGCTCTGAAGACAGCATAATAGCTAGGATTGTGTACACATAAAATCGATTCAAGCTAACGTGTAGACCTTATTGCCTACTGACCATTCCAAGTCGGTAACCCTGTCTTCACCACCCTTTCTGTTGTATTTTGTCTTTTTCATTGTATAATTAATTAAATACTGCTCCTTGTTTGTAGTACAGTACGGACCTACGATGCCATTTCGTTTGGACGCTGTGGTTTCTATAGGACCCTATATCTGATTGTTGCTACATTGCTTGACGTCACTTGCTGTTTCTCAAAAGTTAAACATAAAAAATGAACATGTAATTAACTTGAAAATACGTTATTTTTTAAATTTCTCAAAGTCTCGCCAAAATTGCCCCATTACTTGTCGTTTTCTCCCAGGTCTTGGTTATGAAATTAGCTAAGAAATCAGAAGCAGGCCGGGTGACCGAGACAAATCCGAGTAGCATAGAGTTAAGAAGAAATCAGAAGCAGACCGGAAGACCGAGGCTAGTGTAAACGAAACTATTCCGTTGTAAAGTTTATTTAATTAAAACATTATGTTAACTCGATTTGTTTTAACTTGTTTTAGATTTTAAATCGACATCTTTATATAACATAATCGACAATCTGTACATAGCTTGAAATAAAAAAAAGTCAAGTTCACTAAAATTTATTTATTTTAAAATAAAGAACCATTTCAACGTATTTGTATTGCATTTATTGAATTACGTCGTGTTTTGTCGACATAATTATATCGATTTATAGATATATATCATAACAACTCGAGTTATTTTAAATTGAGAAATTCAATATAACCTAACAAGACGAGGCACGAATACGCTTCCGTAAATAAGTGATATTTTTCTTGTTTTCGCCCTCTGGTAAAAACGCTAAAACTTCGCGTAATTCTCGCGATTTGTTCATTGTAGAATAGGCCGATATAAAATCGCGAGGTTTGCGCAAAGTTTGATGATTAAGCATTCTCGCGATCTCGTAAAAATTAAAACGCGATAAAATCTTTATCGCGAGGTTTGCACGAAGTTTGGCTTGCAAACTTTGCGTTATTTTCAATGTAGAACAGGACGAGAATGCGAAATTGATTTCGCAATCTCGCGAAATTGAAAACGCGAGATCGCGTTGGCCCAAACAGGATTCCGTATTTTTGTAAAGACTATTCTATATTACGGCCAGTATTTTACGTAAGCAATTGTAAGAAACTACAAGGTGGGTGGGCAATAAGTGAAGCATGAAATATCGAATATCGTTCCCGGGGCTTTATGGGCCTATGATGGCGTCTACCTAAATCCTTAAAGGGGCTGTAAAGTTTGATGTTTGTCTTCAATCTTGTCATTTCGTGCACTTAATGGTTTATTATGTAAGTCACTGAGTACTTGCTGTGTGGTTTTCTATGTTTGCTTCTGTATACTCGTACATTGTTATATTTGTGTATATTAATTTATGCCTGCTCATCTTTGTGTTATACGTATATTGCTTGTTTATTAAAGGATATAGCCTGGCGGGGTTTGATTATTTACACTGTCGCATTTTATTTGGCTGATAATTGGGTAAGAGTGAGGTTTTGTGCACCCTTTAACCTGGTTTAAACCCTCCCTCATCCCTCATCCCCAACCCCACTCAAGGTCTAATCAATACCTAGCATAAATGGTAACATTATATATGGACTAGTAATGATTCTTTTTAAATGCAACATTGTAATTTTAAGTTGGCCTCATGTAAGCAATAAATGAAAATGTATCGTTTATATTGATTTTATACGAGTCATGCCCTTTTCTGATATTGGGGGAAACAGATTATTGTACGAAAGGAAGATTCCTTACGAAATGGACTTTACAAATCAATAGTCATAATTTTTATCCTTTTTTTTTTTCAGTTTTAGATAATTAGTATTTCAAATATAGATTTAATTATTTTAGTTCTAATTAGGCGAAGCTATTAAACACACCAAGAATTTCGTTTAAAGTATGTTGTAGTTGTTTTTCATATTTTTTAAAAATAAGATTACACATGTCGATATTGCTAGTATGTGGTATATTAATGGTATTAAACACAACCCTAAATATAGTAAAATATCACGCACCAAGTTATTCTCCTTGTGTCACGCATTGAATGATTTAAACTTGTAAAATAACTTCTATGTCGGTATATAATTTGTAAAGGTGTATATTTTTAAGAAGCATTATTGTACAGACATTATACAAAGGTGTACCTGACCTGATTTCCTTTTGCCTATTTACGCAGTTATAGCCCATTGTTATGGTTTAAAACATTTTATATTCATGATCAACGTTTACTGTATACTATATATCTATGTAGGGCTATCGGGTGCATAAGAAGTTTTTACAGTGTAACGTTTTTACAGTGTAAGATTCGACACTTCCTTGATAGTAAGTTATACACTAAATATAAGCGTTTTATGTTAAATTGAGTAGAGGGATTTATTTTGATGAATAGACCCTTTATAAGCCTTTAACATTATTGAGTATGTAGGTTTACATCCCTACACAATTATTATAACGTCATTAATTATTGAATGTGTGTATGTCTGTGTTGATCGACATGTATTGCATACCTTTTATCATTATCAAATGCCCTGTCGTTATCTGTAAACTGTTTCCGTGAAATGTCGATTTGCTTTCCAAATGTTTGTCCGAGCAGGCATTTGTCGGCAACACTCAAGCATATCTAGTCTGACCAACGTGAATTTATAAAGATTTTATTGAAACGGATACTTAAAAAGATTTATCAATTACTGTTTAATAGCGATGACTTAAAGAGGAAAACTACATTTCAGAGATAAGAGTAAGAATAAAAGTCGAACATGAAAAGTAGCATTCACATAACACAGTCAACCAAAACACGCATTCCAAAATATGCATCAAGTAGATGCAACGTATGCGACACCACGAACATAAACGGGCCTACAACAGAGGTATAGCCTTGGAACGGTCAGTGATAAACGGGCCTAAAACAGAAGTATAGCCTTGGAACGGTCAGTGATATACGGACCTAAAACAGAGGTATAGCCATGTAACGGTCAGTGATAAACGGACCTAAAACAGAGGTATAGCCATGGAACGGTCAGTGATAAACGGGCCTAAAACAGAGGTATAGCATTGGAACGGTCAGTGATAAACGGTCCTAAAACAGAGGTATAGCCTTGGAACGGTCGGTGAGAAACGGGCCTAAAACAGAGGTATAGCCTTGGAACGGTCAGTGATAAACGGACCTAAAACAGAGGTAAAGCCATGGAACGGTCAGTGATAAACGGGCCTAAAACAGAGGTATAGCCTTGGAACGGTCAGTGATAAATGGACCTAAAACAGAGGTATAGCCATGGAACGGTCAGTGAGAAACGGGCCTAAAACATAGGTATATCCATGGAACGGTCAGTGAGAAACGGGCCTAAAACAGAGGTATAGCCTTGGAACGGTCAGTGATAAACGGTCCTAAAACAGAGGTAAAGCCATGGAACGGTCAGTGATAAACGGGCCTAAAACAGAGGTATAGCCTTGGAACGGTCAGTGATAAATGGACCTAAAACAGAGGTATAGCCATGGAACGGTCAGTGATAACGGGCCTAAAACAGAGTTAAAGCCTTGGAACGGTCGGTGGCAAAAATGCCGCTGTGGGGTTTAAACTAGTTTCTAGATTGACAAACCTCATTCTTGCATACCGGATAAGGCTATCCACCTTTTTTACATGGGGGATGGAAAGTCTTTTCTTGCATACCGGACAAGGATATCCGTTATTTTACCGGGGCTAGATATTTCCATCTCACCCTAGGGTTGAGATAAAATTCACGCGCCGCAACATCCGGTATGCAGGAAAACATGCAAAACGTTAGTAGCTGGCGGCGTCAACGCACAACATGTCTCTGATATGCAAGAAAACGAATCTATCATAGGTATTCGGTTCAGATAGAGAATTCCATCCCTCGGTATAAGTGTTTTAATCGGAACCACGGCATACCCTCGGTTCCGATAAAAACACTTAAACTTCGGGTTGGAATTCCCTATCTTCACCGGATACCCATGAAAGATTCTTATATTTTTGCATACCGGACAAAGATATCCGTCGTTTTACCGGGGCTAGATATTTCTATCTCACCCAAGGATCGAGATAAAAATTCACGCGCGCACCAACATTCTGTATGCAGGAAAACATGCAAAATGTTAGTAGCTGGCAGCGTCAACGCACAACATGTCTCTGATATGCAAGAATAAGAATCTATCATGTGTTTTCGATTCAGATAGGGAATTCCATCCCTCGGTATAAGTGTTTTAATCGGAACCTCGGTAGAGCAATCTGAACTTTCTTTATTTTCCTTTTTTGCGTATTACATACTTACTAGGGCGCAAAGCTTACCTGAGTTGGTAGTTGCAAGTTTGCCACATGCTATACCTTGGAAAAATACTACTATAAAATACAGATTTAAACGCCCATGGGTAAAAATGCGGAGTTTTATGCCAACATTATATATTTACATAACTATAAATTATATGGTATGGACACAATGACGATCTTAAATATGTGAAGAGTATAACCCAGTAAGGTTGAAATCAGAACTTTATTATTCGTGTTACAACTTTCCAATTGTGATAATCTATCATTCAACTTGAAATTGTAAAGACCTAGGATGCGTTAAAAGTGGGCAAGTAATTTAAAATACGAGTAGATGTAAGGAAGTAGATAAAAGTCAGTCATGAAGTGCAACATGCTCATAAAGCAGTCAACAATTCTACCAAACAGCATGTGCATAGACATAATGGTTAAACCGATCTCACACTTAAAGGGACACATGACAATCTTGAGTTTTATTCAAGCATAACAATTATCACCTCGATTTATCAATCCTGCCTCCTTTTCACTTTCAAACTGCTTGCATATAATTAAATACAACATTGAGACTGCTTGCCTATAATTAAATACAACATTGAGATTTCAATTTTCTTCAGTATTCTACCAAATTTTAAAAAATGTATTATTGGCGAAATATTATCAAAAGTTAGTAAAATGTAAAAACAATTTGCTTTGAACTGTTCTAATAATTAATATTAATGATTGGAAATGACCAAGCTATGTTGAAAACTAACGGGACGCCGTGAGTTTTAAATAAAATCAAGATTGCCGTGTGTCCCTTTAAAGGGGTTGACAATAAAAGTACTGTCTTGAAATGGAATGGTGTAAAGAAACTAACCTGCCAAATCGGGCACTTAACGCCTCGCTGTATGAGAGGGCACTAAAACACCTCTCTATAATAAGGCACTTAACGCCTCTATATATGAAAGGGCACTAAAATACCGCTCTATATTAAGGCACTTAGCTCCTCTATGTATGCTATTGCACTAAAATACCGCTCTATAATAAGGGACGTAACTCCTCTATGTATGCGAGAGGCACTCAAACGACTCAAACGACACCGTAGTAAGGCACTTGACGCCTCTGTGTATGAGAGGGCACTAAACGCCGCTCTATGATAAGGCGCTCGACGTCTCTATGTATGAGAGGGAACTAAGCAATGCTCTGTAAAAAGGGGACACTTAACGTAATAAGGCACTTGACTCCTCTATGTATGAGAGGGAACTAAACAATGAAACTAGACGCTGCTCTGTAGTAATGCGCATGGCGCCTCTCTGTATGTGTGCGAGGGCACTAGATAACGCTCTTTTCTAAGGCGCATGAGTGGGAGTGTACATGATATTTGATAATTGTAAAGAGTGGAGCTTAAAAGGCCTCTATTTATGACAAATTCCTGTACGGTAACAAATTGAAACGGTTTTATGACAGGAATGCAAAACCTCTGAGCCCCTTGTCAATTAGAGACACAGTAAGAATTCAACCATCTAACAAATTGTTGAAACCTGCTCTCGTAGTTAAAAAGCATAATGAGCGATCCTGCTCGGTTATGACAAAAGATGATAATGCCATTTACCGTAGGAACAGAAGACACCTTCTTAAAAAGAAGGAAAATCACGGTGTCAAAGTGAAGGTTTACTTCCCGCCAAAGTGCCGCAAAGAGCAAAAATGCCTCGTCAAATGACACAAGTGTTAAAACACACATTAAAAGCAAAGTTTGTGTGTCTAACTAAACTGTCATGTAACACCTTCCTGTTGAATGCTCATTAGCCCGATCAAGGCTGCAAAATAATCGGTGTAATCATCATGGAACTACCATACACTTCGAAACATGCTGGATTAAATGCCCATTAATCAACCTCAGTGTGCCGCCGGGAGGTGTAAGATAATCAGCGATAAACTGACACTTTATAAAGTCAGATCTAAATGACGTTTGAATGGACCAAAGATCCTCGCGGCCTGCGATACTAGAGATTAATCTCCAGCTGCCAAACTGACCACGAACGAATCGTTTCGATATGAACATTAATGAATTCTATCAAGAAATCCTTTATATCTATGAACTTGTTATACGCATTCTTATATTATGAAAGAACTTACAACTTTGAATTTAAAAAGGTCAGTTGTTGTATTGTCGTCTTATAAAGACTCAATGAACAGACAATAAAAACCGAGTCTGCTGCTTTATTCTCTTTATTGTGTTTGTTGCTCCCAAAGGATCGCCTTTATTATTATTTATTATAACAGACACTCTCTTACCATGCACTCCAATCTGAAACACCGACTACTGCTGGTCAGTTTCCTATCTACATTACAATGAATAACGTCGTAATTACAGATTATTAGTTAGAACAAGTTGTTAGTTCTTAGTTATTTATAGTCCTACATTAACACCGGTAAGACTATCACACAGCATAAACGCCTCTATTTATTACAAATGGTGCACTGTAATTGCAATAGTCTAGACACTGCTCTGCAATAAGAACTCTGTGTACGCCTCTGTATATGAGTGGGAACTATATGCTGTCTAAATATTACTCTGAAATAGGGCACTTAAAGACTAAACCCTGCTCTGTAAAAGCTTATATTCCAGTATTGTTTTAACCTGAAATCATGTCTCAACCGATTATCTATGCCACATAAACATGGAGACGTCTTGGGATCGCATGTCCCAATATCATGGCGTTCATTGGCATTTTCAATAACTACTAATATTTGTAGTGAATAAGATATAGCGTCACTTGCCTGATATATAATATTCCGCAAAACTATAATATTCCTTTAAACTTTTTAGAATTTTCCACTCCGACTGGCTGTTGTAAAACACAGAACCTGAATGGGATATGTTACAGATAACCCTGGTGATGAACAGGGCCCGCCCTGTGTTTTAATAAGCCAATGGTCTTCGTGTTGCGTTATAAACACTGAAGCGCGTAATAGGTTTATAAACCGGGGTCCAGGACGTACGTACAGAGAACAAACGCTTTGCATAAATATCCGATCACTTCGCAATTAGATTATATCTAAAACAATTGGTAAACCAAATTAATAAAGATGAAGAGGAAACACTGTCTATAATAATAATAATAATAATAATAACAATAATGATAACAATAATAATAATAATAATAACACATTTTACAGAAAAAAAGGTTTGGAGTCGGCCCGATTGTTTTCGACCGGTCGCGTTACAGAACCATAATAACAGCTGTTAGATGATCGTAAAAACTGATAGAACATAATATAGTAAACATATTTTTTTGGTTTAAACAATGTTTTATTGCACTTTTTTGACGAAGTATGCAAATGGGTCGGGCCACAAGTTCTTACAACATTAGTTACGGCCCTTCCCAAACATATAAGTAAACTTGGGGAATACTTTCCGATTGTCGAGAGTCATCAACTGGTTAAAACCCTCAATACACAACAAAAACTACCGGATATATTTGTCGCGTGTATCATGTGTATTGAAGCAGATTTCTTGTATTACGATATGATTAAGTGAGCCGCGGGGACCCATCCGTAAGTAACTGAACACGGATAGTCAGGTTACATAAAGTTGTATCTTTGATTTTATTCATAAGGGGCATTCTGCAAATATTAACAACTATTAATACAAAATTACGTGCGTATGATATATAGTTTCGGTCACTGAGAATATATTATTATGTTTAAGTTGAGTTGATATAGAGACACATATGCTTAAATTTTATGGATTCTTATATAAGGGAAAGAAATTAATGTGCACGCTCGGTGTAAAACAACTACGGAAAAGGAGTTTTGAGGTAACTATAATTTTCGTGTTTTTTTTGCATTAAGGCATTGCAAAATATTAGTTTGTCAAAAACATATTTAATAGTTTGATCAAGTTTGAGTATCACCGTTCAAATGGTAGGTAACCCTGGGGTCAAATTTGACCCGCTCCAGGGGGTCACAGTGTTACATAAAGTTATACAGAAATGTCCATAAAAAACTATTTCTCTCTAAAACTACAAGAGCTAGATGTCTTATACTTTGCAAGTAACTTAAGATTATTGTACTCTACCAAGTTTTTCTTAACAACATTAGCTTTATTACTCTCGGGTGTAAACATGGTGCAACATGAGGAATGTCAATGGCTTAAACTGTTAAAATTGAGGGTTGGTGGGGGGTTTCTCGAATGAACACCATTGATTCGCACAAAGTACTATCAAGAAAACCTTATTGTGTAGTACCTGTATAGCAGACATATTTTCCTGAGAATTCATCTGTAAATATAACCGTGATCACTAAATCATACCTGCCAAGTCTCATGCACTGGGCGTGAGACACACGCATTGTTGTGTCAAATCACGCTCACACGCATACATTCTACGTTTTCACGCTTTCTAACAATTTTACCAAACTGTTTTTTGTCTGCTATATTTTTAATAAAATGGAGTAATTGTATCGAATACCTAAAGAGTATGATAATGGACCTTTGGAAACGGCCGAGAACGACACATACGAAATATTTCAGTCTCGGTTTGATTGAGACTGTTCATGAGCGGTAGTGAAATATGATAGCTAACGCTCACGCCCTCTAGCCCCGTGTTGAGCAGAACTCAATATTCATAAAATCAATATTACACAATTTTAACCATCCCGAAGATGGCATGCATATGGCGGTGGACATGGAGTTATATGCTTCCCCATATCGTACGGCGTATGGTCCCAGTATCTAATAAAATTAAATGCCCCGAAGAGCGAAATAAACATAATGGAATTTAATTAGGAGCAGCGGTTATGAAGCCTGCGTATCACAAGTAACAGCCAAAAGACTAAATTAAAAAGCAGACAACATATCCTATAAGTGGTTAAACAATACCCAGAGCCTTTTATCGGCCGGAGTAGTGGAACCACCGAATCAAAAATTAAGTAAGAAAACAGAAGAAATTGAAAATGTACCACCGATAACTAAAAATAAGTATCGGGCTCAGCGATCTCCAAAGATCGAATGAATAACAATACTGATTGCAAGCGCGGGGGGACGTTTTACTGCCGCCACACTGCACAAAGCAAGGCCACTGTGTTATAAAAAAAGAGTATGATAATGGACCTTTGGAAACGGCCGAGCACGATACATACGAAATATTTCAGTCTTGGTTTGATTGAGACTGTTCATGAGCGGTAGTGAAATATGATAGCTACCGCTCACGCCCTCTAGCCCCGGGTTGAGCAGAACTCAATATTCATAAAATCAATAGTACACAATTTTAACCATCCCGAAGATGGCATGCATATGGCGGTGGACATGGAGTTATATGCTTTCCCATGTCGTACGGCGTATGGTCCCAGTATCTAATAAAATTAAATGCCCCGAAGAGCGAAATAAACATAATGGAATTTAATTGGGAGCAGCGGTTTTGAAGCCTGCGTATCACAAGTTACAGCCAACAGATTAAATTAAAAAGCAGACAACATATCCTATAAGTGGTTAAACAATACCCGGAGCCTTTTATCGGCCGGAGTAGTGGAACCACCGAATCAAAAATTAAGTAAGAAAACAGAAGAAATTGAAAATGTACCACCGATAACTAAAAATAAGTATCGGGCTCAGCGATCTCCAAAGTTCGAATGAATAACAGTACTGATTGCAAGCGCGGGGAGACGTTTTACTGCCGCCACACTGCACAAAGCAACGCCACTGTGTTATAAAAAAAGAGTATGATAATGGACCTTTGGAAACGGCCGAGCACGACACATACGAAATATTTCAGTCTCAGTTTGATTGAGACTGTTCATGAGCGGTAGTGAAATATGATAGCTACCGCTCACGCCCTCTAGCCCCGGGTTGAGCAGAACTCAATATTCATAAAATCAATAGTACACAATTTTAACCATCCCGAAGATGGCATGCATATGAAAACTCGATATAATTTAATATAGTTTAACCCGGATTTCAGTATCGCTATTGTATGTTGTTTGACTGACTTAAACAAATTATATGATCATATGAACAGTATTATACCGCTATGCTAAAATTCATAAAATTCAATCAAAGACCGTCTTGGGCTTCAGGGGTCTTCACCCCACTGACCCTCTAACAAAGGGTCAACCAACCCCTGGGACCCATCTGACTTTTGACTTCGATTGGGCCTTGACAGCTATGCTAAATATGTACTATCCCGAAATCCCTTGTACCGAACTTTATGTGTAAGCGTTTTTTTGTTCGTTTCGTTTTGTTTTTAAATAAATCTTATATTTTATGCTTTGTTATATATCGTCATTTTAAGTAATAATATTATTTAAATGAGTATTATGTATTCTTAATTGATTGTCTTTTATTATCCCAAAGCCTTTGCCATTAATTGATATTCACAATTAAAACATACCAATGAGCTGGGCATATATAAGGCGTGCAGACGTATTGCAACTCGAGACAGTCCAGACATAATGGCTTGGCATTGAGGGATTCTCCTAGTGTTACACTGACAGAGAGACTATAATCCTTAGAACAACACACACACCTTACAACATTTACATTTATTGTTTTTACAATTTTTTACAAAAATATATACAACAAAATCCAAAATCAATAATACTCACTCAGATCACTCAATCACTCGCTCACTAGTTTACTATAGATTACCACTAGTTTATAGAACATAATGTCAAAAATTTAATTTTTAAAAGCAAATTTCTGTTAAGTATGTTCAAGTTTTTATGGTTTTGGCAACAAATTTACATTCACACTTATATCCGCAAAAAAAGTGAGTATATTAATAATAATATGATTAAAAATTGTATAACTTAACTTTATTGGTTGGGGAGCAGGATGGGTGGGTGAAAATATTTGTTTAAATAAAAGATTATGGGGAGTGGGGTGGGATGTTGAGAATATGTCTCTGCCATTTGTATCTGGCATTATATTCATCAAAAATAAAAAATACACATCTGAGTCTTAATTTTCCTAATTAAGCAGTTCGTAAAACTTTTCCCATGAATTTAAAAATATGTTGTAGTTGTTTTCAACAATAGATATTTCTTTGCTTGTTTAATACAGTGATGTAATTGTGGGTATGTTTTTTGAGCATCTGCAGTAATATAAGTAGTATTTTGTCTCTAAAAGGATGAGCTGGATTAAGTTGCTTACATTTTTGTCCCTAAATGATTTTTCTTCAAGAGTAATTTCAATGTCTTATGTGACCAGCCAATCTTTAAGTTTACTTAGTATATTTTTTGTTTTCTCACATTCCCATCAAATATGTATAATTGTTTCGGAGGCCGTTTAACAGAAAGAACATATTGGATTGTCAAGTATTGTTATCTAAAAAAGTATTTGTTGCTAAGATGCTATGGTTGATGCGTGTCTGGAACCATTGCAATGTAGTATCTTTGGTTATTGAAAAAGGCCAAATAAAAATCTGTTTCCAAACTGGGTTTATTCCATGAAAGTTTGCAGTAGGAAATTCAAGATTTTGGTTTACTAGAAGATACATATATTTTATTCCCTTCTCGTTTTTTATGTATATTTTAATAGGATTTGGTATGATAGGGTTTTCAAGTTTGTTATCTTTTTTTTCATTTTTTGACAGCAGTTACTAAACTGTGGTACTGTAGAAAATTACTGTTTACGTCAAATGGATGCTGTAGTTCTTCCTGTGTGTGCAAGATCCCATCATGTTTTGTAATGTAATGTATAGTATACATTCTTTTATCAAACCAGGATTTTATAAAATAGCCCTTTGACCCCAACATGACATTTTCGTTATAAAAGATTGGGCTTTATAAGTATAGAAATGTGTTCATTGGCTTGGGCCTGGAAAGGATTAATATGTGTGACTTTAAAACATCTTTCCAAAAGGGGTTTGAAATAGTATTTATTATTTCTTGTGCATACATAACTCCACACCAAGATAATTGTTTATATCTAAAAATGATTTTACATATTTGTTTTCCTCTACTCCGTATGGTTGCCGGATATAATACAACCACTGCAATCTCACAAACACACCGTCACATGCAGAGGGATATGACACCCCACCCCTCACACTAACCCCCCTCCCCCCCCGCCCCGCACCCCCACACACACATTTTTTATCATGCTCATTCAAGGTTTTTATCATGATACCGCGTATGGAAACGTGGAAATGTGGCTCCATCGCAAATGGAGTATCTACTATAGAATTTGTAGCAACTATGCATTTCTGCAGGTAAGAAAGTTCTAGGCCCATTCTCCATGTTTTATCTTGATGTAAATGGAGGATGAGCGTTCCATGTGTTGGTGCGCCTTAAAACCCGATGCAATTCAATTCATTTGTTTTCCTCTAACAGTAATCTTCTTATCCATGTTGCTTTTAAGGCTGATATAAATGCAGAGAGATTCGTCATTCAATCCACCCTCTTCATAATCCTTACATAATCAAGCCCAGTAATCGACGTCATCAGCAGGTACGTAACAAAGCTTTGTCTCGTCTCGAGAGGTAAACACATGCATTTCAACTCTAATTCTCAACCGATAAAAAAATATTTGTGCCTAAAGTATGCCAATAAATGGTAAAAAGACTCGGTTAATATTCGCTTCTGCTAATACTTAGCGGATTGAGAGCAGAATCAAAGAAAGTTATTTTAGCGAGATGATTCTCAGCGGAGTTTTTTCATTTTTGTTGTTTTTATGTAAATTTTGGGCTTTATAATGTCATGTATTGACCTTTCACACATACCGATAACAGATACGTGATATAACACGTAGACAGTAGTCATTTAGATCATGGAAATATAGGTTTCAACATAGATGTAGCGAATTTATGAAAATGATTCTCCGCGGAGCTTGGCAACGAGACGATACTCCGCGTAGCCAAATTTTACACATGGTCTCTCAAGTTATTTTGTTTTTATTTTATGGTATGAATCAGTGTTTTTTTATGTATATGTATAAGAATTATATATAGTGAATACTAGTACATTTGTAATGCGGTCTTATTTTAAAGCCGGTTTATGTGTAAGCTATATCATACGTGCGGTAAACTGCGTCAGTTGTTTACAGTACCCTCGGCTGGGTCACAATTAGACATGATATATGTTAAGGTCATACTACACCAATTCATTTTCCATAGGTCTACCTTATAGCTCTAAGCTCTGTACTGAGTTCCCTAATATAGGAAGCTATATTTTTTATTATTTGTTTTGAAAGACCTATCTTAGTTTTATCAAAAAACCATACAGAAGCCATACATTGAGTATGTTTTGAAAAAGCTGTTTGGGTCGGATGGTGCTGACCCACCTACTTGCATGTAGAAACATGAGGAAAATGTAAAATATACTTCTTTCTTTGATTATGCAACACATTATGAATACATTGCACAAATGTATGATTTAACCTTTATAAGTACTCTTCAATAGTTGAATTTTAATTTTTTAGCAAGGTTTTTTGGTTTGATTACCTTGACAACCAATCAAAATTAAGAGATTCTGTGTAATAGCTCCGGATTTACCCTGGAACTTTTTCCTTGCCCGTTGATTGGTTGGTAATTGGTGTAGTCTGATCTAAAGAGACATTCAAACCTGACTGAAGTTGTTTTTTTCTGGCTAAATTGTTTGATACATTCGATCTGAGAGAAATGATGTCATTCTTTTTAAGAAAAAAATCCTTTTCGACAAAATATGAGGGCTTAAAAGAGCTTTGGCTAAAGCAAAATTCCTTCGGTTTTTACGCGTAAATCCAGAATCTTCAAAATGCCATATCTCGACAACCGTTCCAATTTTTTGCTTCAAATAAAGTGATTTTAAATTGATTTCATCAACACCATGTGATTTTCAACCAGTTGAAGCTATCTTGAAAACAATATTTACTCAAAAATGATATTTGTGATTTTCAGGGGTCAAAATAGCGGATTTTACCATAAAACGCCACTGTTTTTGTACGTATTCAAAATCTGCCTTCAAATGAATTAATTAACATTATTCAGCAGGTTCTATATGTGAAACCATCTAGAAAATGCAACTTTTTAATTTAGAAATGACAAAAAATAATTCTGAGACTATCCTCCCCAACTCCATTTTTAGGGCCATGCCATGTTTTACAATATGCTCATTACACAGGATTGCCTGTTACTGTACTGTTTCTTGTATTTTTTTATTAGATCATGTTTATACCATCTTTACAGATCATTTTCATGTAACCATGCAGCTATTTAGCACTGTTTAAAGTACAGATCCATCAAAAATTCATTAAAATGAAGGGGGTTGGGTAGAAAAAAACTTTTGAAAAACATACAAAAGGTCATATTTTTTGCCAACTAAATAATTTAATTTGTAAAATGTATTAAACCGCATAACATATTTGCATATCGACACTAACCGTATAGAAGCGATACACTCAAAGTCAAAGTTTACCTCAATATCTTTTTCAAAACAGACAAAAGTGGCTTTCCGACATCTTTTCGGACAGATGTAGATTGTCGCTTTCTGACATTTTTGCCAAACAATGTATGCAAAGCCCTCAGAAATGAATAAAACTTACTAGATATACCTTTAACTAGTCAAACATGTGCATTACAGGCTAATTTTGTATACCAGGTGTCAGGTATGGCTAATTTTGTGTCCACTACCCTCAATAAAGGAATTTAAATGTACCTTTGTTGCATCATAAAACTTTTAAATATTTAAAAACCATGAAAAGAGTTATAAGAAAAGTCAAAATACACCATAATTCAACATTTCTCACACTTTCAAATCATTGTGATAGGAAAAAAGTATGTCTACTTTCACTTTTACCCTGTGCAGAATCTATCTTTAGGTCATACTACACCAATTCATTTTCCATAGGTCTACCTTATATCTCTAAGCTCTGTACTGAGTTCCCTAATATAGGAAGCTATATTTTTTATTATTTGTTTTGAAAGACCTATCTTAGTTTTATCAAAAAAACATACAGAAGCCATACATTGAGTATGTTTTGAAAAAGCTGTTTGGGTCGGATGGTGCTGACCCACCTACTTGCATGTAGAAACATGAGGAAAATGTAAAATATACTTCTTTCTTTGATTATGCAACACATTATGAATACATTGCACAAATGTATGATTTAACCTTTATAAGTACTCTTCAATAGTTGAATTTTAATTTTTAAGCAAGGTTTTTTGGTTTGATTACCTTGACAACCAATCAAAATTAAGAGATTCTGTGTAATAGCTCCGGATTTACCCTGGAACTTTTTCCTTGCCCGTTGATTGGTTGGTAATTGGTGTAGTCTGATCTGTAAGCTATATCATGCGTGCGGTAAACTGCGTCAGTTGTTTACAGTACCCTTGGCTGGGTCACAATATCAAGTAATTACAAGCAAGGTTTTACACACGCGTAAAATAGCTGCCGAGAGACATCAAGTCACGGGTGTTAACAGAATAGTATTAACTCTGGTTTAATTATAGACGATATTGTGTTGATCCTGTTGTTATTTGCAGATGATATGGCCATTTTAGGCAAATCACCCGAAGAAGTACTAAATCATTTGGACAATCTTTAATTATATTGCAATGAATGGTGCCTAAAAGTTAATACTTCCAAAACTAAAATTATGGTATTTCGTAAGAGGGGTAGTAGAATACGACATGATGAGACTTGGACCTATAATGGCCATACTATTGAAGTAGTAGATAATTTTAATTATTTAGGCACTGTAATAAATTATACTGGGAGTTTTACATTGAACCAAGAGCATTTGGTTGGAAAAGCCCTTAAGGCTATGAATACTTTACTATATAAATGCAAATAATATGATCTAAAGCCTAAAATATTATGTCAGTTGTTTGATGCATTTGTTGGTTCAATATTAAGTTATGCATCTGAAGTATGGTTCTTAAGCCTAAAATATTATGTCAGTTGTTTAATGCATTTGTTGGTTCAATATTAAGTTATGCATCTGAAGTATGGATCTTAAGCCTAAAATATTATGTCAGTTGTTTGATGCATTTGTTGGTTCAATATTAAGTTATGCATCTGAAGTATGAAATTTCACCAAATCCAAAGAAGTAGAACGTATACATTTAAAATTTTGTAAAAGATTGTTACAGTTTAAAATAAACACATGCAATGCTGCTGTATATGGAGAATTGGGAAGATACCCTTTATATATCAATAGATATGTAAGGATTGTAAAATACTGGTTTAAAATTCACAACAGTAATAACATAATAATGAAAACTGTGTATAACCAGGCTATTGATGATTGTTATAAAGGTTATACAAACTTGGTTTCTAATGTAAAAAAGCTGTTTTGCATATGTATTTGAAAATCCTAATACATTACATGTTAACGCATTTATTAGTGAATTTAAGTGTAGAATAATAGATACATTTAAACAAGAATGGTATGAAAGTGTAAATAACAGTTCTGTTTTGAATATGTATAGAGCGTTTAAAACCTCTTTTGAATATGAACGATATTTAGATATAGTACCCAGAAGTCTACGTTTATACTTTATGAAATTGAGGGTTTCCGTACACCCTTTGAGAATACAGACAGGGAGATACTCACGTAATAATATACCTCGTAATGAACGCTATTGTTTAGGTTGTAATGATAGGGACATAGAGGATGAATACCATTTAATATGTATCTGTCGATGTTATCTTCAACTAAGAAAAAATTATATTAAATGTGTTTACTATGTTAATCCATCTGTATTTAAGTTCCACAATTTACTGACTTCATCTGATAAGAATGAGATTACGAACATTTGTAAATACATAAAAGAAGCTTTAGCTATACGGAATTCAATTATTAATATTGAGACCTAATGTAATTAGTTATGCTGATTTTCCTTACTGCCTTTGTTAATACATTTCTATTAACTATGTTAAAAACATATAGAAAATATATTGTATGCTTGGATACGTGACATGAATTTATTTATACATACATGTATTTAGACGATGTACTTATGTATAAGTCTTAATAAACTGCCTGTTCTGTTCTGTTCTGTTCTGTTAAAACATATTGAAAACAATAAATGTATCAAGTAATTACAAGCAAGGTTTTACGCACGCGTAAAATAGCTGCCGGGAGACATCAAGTGATGGGTGTTAAAACATATTGTAAACAATAACTGTTGTCACGGAGACATAAACACGCCACCACCGCTCTTTCTTACATTCTTCCCGATTTTTACCAAGCATTTTACCTTCCTACCTAGCATTTTGAATCAATGTGGGCGACCTGGCTTCTTTCTCTTCAAATACCTTGACATGCCTTACATATTGATTACAAATCACCCTTGTAACACGACGTGCTAGAAGTACATATCAGCACAGAAATGTCAGAAATGCAATTGTTCACAGGTAAGGGATACGTGTGCGTTAGTGTGTGCATTACAACACATATGTGTAATTATAAGATTGCGTTATGAAAGTGAAAATGTAAAGGAACTGTTGCTACCTTACCATAAGCAATAATGAAAACCACAATAATGAAAATTTAAAACAAAAAAGGAAATCAGCAGGCTTGAACCCTCCCTTCCCTGGCACTAACACGACGCCTTAGTCAACTGTGCTACTGGGGTCAGTGAATGTTTCATCGCTAATATACATATAATAATAATGACTACATGCTACATTTCAGTAGACTAGTTTACGAAAACGTCATTTCAGCAAGTGAAACGGTAACCTTTCAACATTACAAAATATGTGTTTATACCATTCAAGTTTTTCAGAAGAGTTCTCTAGGAATTCAAGTTGTAAAGCATGCTTATGGCCACTTACATGAGTCACAGTCTGTTTACCATATAAGGGTCAGCTGCCGACCAAATCATTTTGTGTTAAGCGTTAGAATGTGTTACGCGTTAGAATGTTAAAATCGTATGTTCTTCGCTTTATAAATGGACATATGAATCCGCTTATAACAGTAACTGCATTATAATCAAATGCACCAGAAGGCATTAGAATCGCTCTTTAAAATGATACAAAAAATACGCAATTGAACATTTTCAGAAAATTTAACCGAGGACTGGGTTTTATAATTACTTGATATTGTGACCCAGCCAAGGGGTACTGTAAAAATCTTATCTTGAGCAGTTTATCGCACGTATGGTATAGCTTACACGTATACCGGCTTTAAATAGAGACCGCATTACAAATGTATTCGTATTCACTATATATAATTCTTATACATATACATAATAAAGGCATAAAAAACACTGATTCATACCATAAAATAAAGACAAAATAACTGAAGAAACCATGTGTAAAATTTAGCTACGCGGAGTATCGTCTCGTTGCCAAGCTCCGCGGAGAATCATTTTCATAAATTCGCTACATCTATGTCGAAATCCATATTTCCATTATCTAAATGACTACTGTCTATGTTTTATATCACGTATCTGTTATCGGTATGTGTGAAAGGTCAATACATGACATTATAAAACCAAAAAATTGACATAAAAACAACAAAAAATGAAAAAACTCCGCTGAGAATCATCTCGCGAAAATAACTTTCTTTGATTCTGCTCTCAATCCGCTAAGTATTAGCAGAAGTGAATATTAACCAAGTCTTTTTACCATTGATTGCTATACTTTAGGCACAATTATATGTTTATGGACTGAGAATTAGAGCTGAAATGCAAGTGTTTACCTAGACAAATCTTCGTTTAATACGGATGATTATCTCGTGCACTTGCGCGCACCTGCTGATGACGTCGATTTCTGGGCTTGTAATACAGTGTTTGTAATAATTGATTTACCTTGCCATAGGAAGTTAAAATGCAATGTGTTTATTTCATTGATAACATTATATTTTGAATTAGGTAAGGATAAAAACAAGTGATTAGGTGAAGGTAAAAGGAGTGACTTTATAACTGTAATTCTACCAATGTACTAATTCTAACAAATAGTTGCCTTCTTCGTTGTTTTTATTTTGAGTACTGACACATAAAATGGTTCATGCAAATCCATACAATAGTTTTACATTTCATATGCAGAATTCTTCATTGTGTTTTATGTAGGTTGTTATTAATGGTATTAAGATAGACATAATTGTTATTACAAAGCATCAAATAGACATCGAATTTGATTTTGTGTTTTCAAGGTTAACTGTTACTTCTTAATGTGTTACTTCAATAGTTACAGCCGTCATATTTGTTGACAATTTGTATAAGTTTGTGAGAGGAATAGGCAAGCTCTTTCGTTTGAAATTTCACATTTGTCCTGAGAGAGGACTACGGTAGGATGCTTCCTGTAAAATTTCGTCAAATTCGACCTAGCAGTTCATGAGAAAAAGTCGTCTAAAGATTGTTCTATTTTTTTAAAGACGGCGGCCATATTTGTTGACGGATCGGGATGATTTGTATACATCTACAAGGATCACGCAAGGATGCTTCCTGTTAAAGTATGTAAGTTTGGTTAAGATCGGTGGTAAATTGAGGAGCTAGAGTGCCCGCCAGGCAACATGAGCACTTTTTGACAATTCATAGCAGATAACTCAGTTATTAGCAATATTAATAATAATAACTGAGCAGATAATTCAGTTATTAGCAATTGCATCTGAATGGTTCAAGAACTCATCTGAGACAATATGTATAATAAATACGATGTAAGTTTGGTAAAGATCAAATGAAAATGGATGGGTGGGCTAGAGTGTTCACAGAGCACAATATGGCATTTTTTAATACATCAAGGACCATGTTTCTCTTGTTACTGATTCGATATAGCTGGTTTTCGATCTTGCTTATAGTAAAGATCAACAACAAAATGAACGGGCTAGAATGTTCACGAGGCAGAATATGTCATTTTTTAGGAAAACGATGGTTATAATTCTAATTTACTTATACGATCTGGCTGGGTTTTGAACTTGTCTGAGCTTTGATTGATACTTGTAAAATCCTTGGCAAAGTTTGGTAAATATCCGATTAATAATGAAGTCCATATCTTGTTCATAAGCAAAAGTTAACGATGACAGACGGACGATGGACATTTTGAGTAACATTAACCTCTATGCATGTGGGACGTTCATTTAATTTTGCATATTATTAGCCCCAAAACATGCGAGATGTTCATGTGCGTAAGAGCTGTAGTACCTACCAATGTCTATCAATTCATACTCTTAAGCAATAAGGATAATCTGTGTAAAAAACAATTTGATAAGACTTATAATTGGTAGTTTCATACCTGAAGAAAACTAGCTGCGGGAATCGTAGCTCTTATGGTGTGTACCTACCATAAAGCTACGATGCCACCCTTTACATAATAAGTAGGTATCAGGGTCGACCCAATCAGGGGAGGTTTTTGAAGACATCAAGTAATGCCTGCATAAACAATCGCCGTATTTCAATAGATTATTCCATAAATAACACGCGTGCTTGCATAATAACTCACAAAAAATACCTCGTCGACTGTGCATGTTTGTTTCAGCATGCATTTTCTGAAAAGTTTACATATCGACATATCTCGCGCTGACACGTATTCCGTATTTGGAAACTTAAACCCGCCCACAGCTGACACAAATCGATAACGTTAACAGGAAAGCGTCAGGTGAGTGAGTAGGGGCGGTGTTAAGTTTCCAAATCCGAAACAAGACGTCACGCGAGAACGAGATTATTTCGATCGTAAACAATGCAAATGACGAAGATTAACAGTGGCCTTCGGTTGTTTATGCAGGCATTGCGTGATTCCATTCAGAAACTTCGCCAGAAAAGTGCGTACGGGTGACGGTACGGGGTCCTGCGGATAATGAAAGCACAAGGAATCATGGCTCTATGGTATGTACATACTGTCAAAAGAGCCATGATTCTCACGTCTAGAAGAAAAACGGAAATTGGAAATTAAGTCTTATTGCATCACAAACCTCTTGGCAAGTACACATAGTATAACTGTCCAAACTGGCGTTAATAAACACGTTTTAATATTGTTACAGGCCAAAACACAGGTTATTATTTAAAACAACGATTAATTTAATTAAATTTAATTGTTCAATTCAATAAGTAACTCGGGAATTTCCGCTACATATTGTGTATACTACATACTTAATTCCACATAATATTCCAAAGAAATCCCAAAGAAATCCCACGATGTTTTTTAAAATATGAAAGTTGCAATTAGTTAGAAAAACGACACAACTGTGATGTTGTAGACGTTTTAATCACAGTACACTTTGTAACAAGAAATTTAGAAATGTGGAAGTTCCTCTTTGACATATTGAGCCATATCAGAAATGTATTTAACGTAAAGAGTTTGGAAATGTTTGCATCCTAAGTTTTCTTAAATGCTTGAGCCAAACGCGTACTCTATCAATAATGAAACTTTGAAAGAATACTAATTGCTGTGTCATGTGTTGTTTCAGTCTTTCTTTTCCGAAAGGAAATGTCTTACGTAGCCATGTACCATTCGATTAACAACAGCATATTGTACATACAATATATAGCGGAAATTCCCGAGTTGCGTTTCATTTCGCTTCAGTATATATATACACAAACAATAGTAATCCGAGATCTTCGGGAATAAAAGTTATAACTAAATACTGTTATTGTTTGTGATAAAACTTGTTATATTATCTATCATCCTCAATTCCACATATTAGGCTGTTTATCATGATATGCGCATGACCAGGTATTGTAAGTTCACAAGAGCTAGCGCTTCAAGAATATGACGAAATGCTCAATTCAAGCAATGCTTCAACGCTCCAAACATACACAAGCCAAACTCACCAGGCAATTGATACAGATAAATACAATATATTTAAGCACCGATAATCATCCTCAAATTGTGTATAACATATGCAAGACTTTGATTATCCTTGTAATTGTATCTTTGCTCTTTTACAGGTATCATCTCTGGAAATAATCATATTTACGAAAGTGACAAAAAAAATGAATCTCAAAAGTTTATGGTGGCAAGCAATGGCATTATCCTGTGTTGTCTTGGAAGCATCATCCGAGGTGCACCAGTGATCGCTATAACTGCAAA
>JAWPHD010015685.1:0-53915 GCA_037043455.1 Cyrtodaria siliqua | reverse complement strand
GGGAAAAGTGTGACTTTAGTGTTTACATGGGTCGTTTGTAATTGCTTATTGTAGTTTAGTTCTAGCATTGCCCATGAAAATGTAGATATGGGAAAAGTGTGACTTTAGTGTTTACATGGGTCGTTTGTAATTGCTTATTGTGGTTTAGTTCTAGCATTGCCCATGAAAAAAATAAAATGAAATGATGTAAAAATGATTGAATTGGTATTTCCTTTTTATTTTATTGAAAAACATTCAACCCATCGATATATATAACCCAAAACGTGAGCGGTGTAGTTAGCAGTTTTGAGAAGTGTATATAAGGCTAGTTGACGTGCACCTTAGCAAATGGTAGCGGTTTAAGACTTGGTTTGTCTACCAAGTTCAAGCTCACGAAACATAGAAACTTGAATATAAAGAAGATTTATAGCGAACCTCTTCATTTCATTGCCAGCGGTCGACATAACAAATACACACTCATTCACTGAACAATAGTATAGCCTTTGCGAGTTTCCAATCCCTTACCTTCGGATTGACAATATGTTAGCTTTACCACTGGGATGTATAGTCAGTAAGTCAATATTGTTATTTTTTATCTATGCATTGTTATGATTGAAGACGTTATCCTATGTTTCACTTATTGTGTGTGATCCAGTGCGTTTCTAAGTACATAAGTACACCAAAGACATATGAAAAAAGTACCGGACAATATAGATTACAAACAACAAATTAGAAAAATAAACGCTGAAAATATAATGCGTAAGTTTTGTTGAAATATCATTGAAAACACAATAAAGTCCATTATTAAACGAATACATAGTTAAAATGAAAAGTAGTATTTTAGTTGGCTATGTGGCCTAATGTAAACGGATTGTCAACCCCAAGGTCTGGAGTTCGAACCCGTGTTGAGCGAATCATTTGCCAATGATTAGGACAGCGATATCTTTTTCATATCGAAGTTGGTTGAACGAACGATGGATTCAAAACGATATCCTGGTATTAAAAGTAAACATGCATTTTTTTCAGACGTTATCCTATGTTTCACTTATTGTGTGTGATCCAGTGCGTTTCTAAGTTCATACGTACACCAAATACATATGAAAAAAGTACCGGACAATATAGATTACAAACAACAAATTAGAAAAATAAACGCTGAAAATATAATGCGTAAGTTTTGTTGAAATATCATTGAAAACACAATAAAGTCCATTATTAAACGAATACATAGTTAAAATGAAAAGTAGTATTTTAGTTGGCTATGTGGCCTAATGTAAACGGATTGTCAACCCAAAGGTCTGGAGTTCGAACCCGTGTTGAGCGAATCATTTGCCAATGATTAGGACAGCGATATCTTTTTCATATCGAAGTTGGTTGAACGAACGATGGATTCAAAACGATATCCTGGTATTAAAAGTAAACATGCATTTTTTTCAGACACACGTAAACAAAGTACTGTGCATTTCAGGATGCCTGTGCGTCAAATATGAATCGAGATTTTTTTTATTGCTTACTTTATGTTAGACAGAATGAACATAGACGCTCCTGGATCTGTTTGCAATCCTGCCATAGCCATCCGGTATGCTTCACAAAGCCTAAAATTCATTTTGACCCCATTGTTTCCATTGTAAAAAAATAAGACATCATGGCGGCATTATTTTAAAAATTGTCGTCTGCGCATGTCTGTTTTTAGGGGTTCAGATGTACCAAGTAAAACGTAGGTTATGCAGGGTGGTGTTGTTGTTCAATGTTCAGCACCTCCGGCAATCAATCTTACTTATCCTTTATTTTGAAATTAAAACCATTATATCTAGCAAATAAAGGGTAGACAAGTAGTATACTGCGGTTATAATTTGAAATTTACACCACTGTCGGGAAATTAATTTTTGGCTTTGCGAAGCTTACAGGATGGCTAAGCGAAGATTGAAAACAGATTCAGGAGCGTCCGTTTTCATTCTTTTCAATCATATCAGGTATGAAAACCTATAAAAAGTAATAAAAAAACATCTCGATTCATATTCGACGCATAGGTACCCTGAAATGCAAAGTAGGTATAAAGGTCGAGCAGGAAATGTACCATTCACCACCAATCAAAACACGCATTAGAACAAACAACAATTACAATGTTAATGAAAAGCAAGCATGTGATCTCACCAACACACACGGGTTGACAAAAAGGCCTACCGCCTTGGAACGGTCAGTAACAAAATCTCTGCTCAACACTGAACATACTATTTTAAAGATATGCAAAACCAAACCAATCACCATGACTTTACAATTAAAGATACATACGCAGAATGAGTACATACTTGTATTCACAAACAATTGTGAACGTCTTTGATGCCATGCCAAATATGACCTAACATTTAAATAATGTAACAGTTAAGGCATTATGTAAATCATCATACCTGCATTCTTTCTTAGAAAAACGACTGTATGGCTGACGTCGGTACGATACATTCGAAGGACTTGAGAAATGTATGAGCAATTGTTTGTCTTAGCAGCATATTCAACAGCTACACATTCTGGTAAATACAGACAGTTCAGGACACACGTTAACTCATTTGCAGCACTTTCCGATGAATCCGGATTCACTATACCCCATCCTGTAGACCGCGCACAGTTTGTCCAGTTTTGTGAAATTGCTTCGGTGAACAATACTGTTGCAAATGAAAACATCATATACATGCACATGCGTGTGTTTAATTCTGACATGATTTTTGTTATTTCGTATTAAAATAAAATAAACTTTAAGTATGTCTTCTTAAATGATAATAAGAAATATGTGTGTTTGCTTTTTAACAAAACAGTGCATGTATACATCCGCCTGCTCTTAATGAAGTCAAAATGATCCACGAGTTGAGTAATCATGATACTTAATGTATTCTGAACATTTATGAGACCAAAGTCAATGTAATAAAATAATGACTATAATTATAATGTTCGATTCTATTTGATGTAAAGGTGTTAAGTTTTGGTTTTTTTATTTTGCAATATCAGGGGACATGGTAAACATGAAACATTAACATGAACACATATGAAAACTAACGAGCCTTCTTTGATGCGAATCTATTGATGTTTTATATCTAATAAATAGTAATTGGTCCGTTATGCACTTTCACACACGACGGTATTGCAACCCAATTTGCATATAGTCGAGTCTTTTAAATAGAGTTGTGTTTGTAAGTTATTATTTCAAGAGCTTGTAGTCAAGATGAGGACTTCAACATTCGTAACGTTTGTATAATTCAAAAGCTACTATATCAGGAAAACAGTAACCATAAACTTCGAAAAACAGTTGAAAAATGTTGTTATCTAAACCCTTATCCATTTTAAAATATAAAAGTAATTTAAGAACTCTCTACCACAATGACTACCACAAGCTGAAATCTATAGTGACGTTATTTATTCGTAAGAATCTTGATCATACTCACTTTCATACAATATTTATCAAACATTTTAGTAAATGTATTCATCATTTTGAAACGCTATAACAGTTTGTTAAGTTTTCCCGTGTGTGTTATTACCCGACATAGTGATGACGTCTACCTAACTCCTAAAATGGAAAGTAACGTTTAGTGTTTGTCTTAAAACCTGTCGTGTTGTACTCTTAACGGTTTATTTTCTTGTTACTATGGTTTCTGCCATGCAACATAGTCCTTAACTGTGTGGCCTTCTAGCTGTTTTTGTTGTTTTCATATATACATCTGTTTTACTCATATCCCCTATTAAACATGTATTGTTTGTTAGAAATTTACAGCATGGCTGGGATTTCATATTTAAATTTTCCCTTCTAATTGTAATGATTATAGAGTACCAGTAATAGTTAGGTTTGTGCTGCTTATAATCTTAAAGCTCTAGCTGCTTTTCTGTCAAAGACAGTTCCAAAGCTGTACCCAGGTTGTCAACCATATTATGTTTGTTTATATCCTATTATAGTTTATTTCTGAGCATCATTGTAATTTCCCGAAGTGTTGAATGCGTGCTTTTGGTGGACTGTGAATGCTAAATTTAGTGCTTGTTTTGTATGTATACATGAATGCACTAAATACATATTAAACCTTGTTCGCAAGGACCTCTAATCCTACTTGTACAAAATAATACCATTATTTATATATGCAACTTTAGTTTCCTCATGTCCACGATTATGCTTATTTGCATGTTATTCTCAAAATGATTTTCATATTACATTACCAGATTACTACAGGACGATATAGCGCCCACACCACAGTTCTTAAGAATTAAACGAATTATTCGAGTTTCATTGCAAAGTGATATCTGTGCTTCCATGACCTTTGTCGCAGAAAATTTAAAACATATATTCTATAGGTATTTCATAATTCACCGTACTCCTGTATTCAGCTGCACAGAAACATATATATCTGATACATGCAATGAAACAGAAATAACATTACACAATATAAGTAAAAATCGCGTACATATTAGACACAGATAGACACCTTCAAAAAAGCAATGGAAGAAAGATCACTAAATCACACATCTTTAACACATAAACTGCGGTAATTGTCATTTCTTGGTCTAAAGAATATTGTTTCAGGGTTATGTTGTATAAACAATATCAGTCATAACAACATAAGTATAAAATTATTTAATATACCATTGTGTCAGTATGCATGACCGGGTGGCATTAAAGTGTGTTTAAACCCTTCAAAATGATGTTCTTTCGTCATACTACATGATGCTCTTTTTTTGACAAATGTGTCGGCCTTATTTGTTAATGTTTTTCGAACAGGTTTCACAAACACAGCATAAACAGCCGCCTGCCTGACAAGGCCACTATCTTTTCAGCTGAACTTACGGCAACTGAACTTGCCTTAAATTATCTTCAGGAATCTGATGATGACAATTTTGTAATATTTTCTGATTCCCTTTCATCTCTTCAAGCACCTAGTAATATGAAACATTATAACCCAGTTGTTCTTCAGCTTTTAGAAAAGTACAATTCTCTTATAGTTAATAATGTTATTATTTTCTGCTGGCTTTCAAGCCATGTAGGAATACGTGGTAATGATAGAGCTGATAGTGCTGCTAAAGCAGCATTATGTTTACATATATATAATGCTAAATTTCCTTATACTGATTTTAAAACCTGTATTAACACATTTATTCGTAACACTTGGCAAGCCGCTTGGGATTTGCCAGTTAACAATAAACTCCATTCATTTAAACCGTTATTTGGAGAATGGCGTTCTTCTAGCAGACCCATTCGTCGAGAAGAAGTTGTCCTAGCTCGGTGCAGGATAGGGCATACACGTTATACTCATTCATATTTACAACAATCTGAACAATTACCAGAATGTATACCCTGCTTTGCACCGTTAACGGTCAAACACATCTTGTTGGAATGTGTAGACTTTGATCCTATGCGTCAAAGGTACTACTACAATGTTAATCATGTTAATACTATGAAAGAGTAATTGGATACTATAGATTTTAGTCTTGTTTTAGATTTCCTAAAATAAATCAGGCTATATAAATCATTATAATGTGCTCTTATATATATTTACATGTTTATATACCCGTTGACGGGCATTTGTTGATTTACATATATATTTTATATTACTACCATATCATCCCTTATTTTTAATAGTTTTATCTTTATATATTTACATAAATTTTTAATTACTACTTAATTACTTCATCTTTCGTCAGTTTTTGGGCACAATATGACCTATTTATGTGTCGACGTGCCGTAAAACACCATTCATTCATTCGAACATGTTTTACTTTAACTTCCATAACAAGTAACGTTTCAATATGAGTTGTAGGAAACTTACTGATTTTCGGTTTTAAAGCCCCGGCAGCCGTTTTTGCCACTGATCGTTCCAAGGCGGTAACCCTATTGTCAACCCTTGTGTGTTTGTAATGTCTTATTTTGCCTTTTATTCGTTTGTATATATAGTTGTTCTTTGTTTCTGTGTGTGTTGTGGTTGACTGTCGTCTTTATATCTATATTAGATAAACGTTCAACATTATGAAACAGAAGCTAGAACATTATAAGTGTGTATCAAGGTCGAATAGTTTACCAAAAACACGAATGCAGAACGGACCACAATTACAAAAACATATAGACAAGGTCGAACAGTTAAACATAAACACGCATGCAGAACGGACAACAATTACAAGAACATATAGACATGGTCCAACAGTTAACCAAAACACGCAGGCAGAACTGGCACAATTACAAGAACATATTGACAAGGTCGAACAGTTCACCAAAAAAACACACATGCAGAGCGGACAACAATTTCAAGAACATACAGACAAGGTCGAACAGTTAACCAAAAACACGCATGCAGAACGGACAATATAAAAGCAAAATGTGAAAAACCTACAAAAATAAAATTGGGAACTGCCTTAGACTGGTCAGTGGCAAAAAGGCCACTGGTCGTTTAAACCAGGTTCTTAGGTGCACCACACATTTAGATTAATATGCAAATATACATGTACTTGTTCAAATATTTCAATAATTTTATTCTTCGAAAACTATATACAACGGATTAATACCCACTTTTAGATTCTCGTGAATCATTTATATCAATATTTACATTTCTTTTACAGTTAAAAAAGGAATTAGCCGTCACGTTTATATGCTCATGAATTAAATTGAATTGAATTGAATGTTGTTTAACGGCTCATCAACACAGTATAGGTTATTTAGAGCCGCCCCAGAGAGAGGGGAAGGATACATAGGAATCCGGGAACCTGCCCTACTCTTATTATCGAATAGATTCCTATGGTTCTTCAACGTGCTCGAAGGATAGACCGATACACGGGACCGCCCGGTTTACGTCCCCATCCGACGGACGAGGCTAAGGGAAAGTGTCTTGCCCAAGAACACACCGACGGAACTCAGTGGCACCACGGAGGATTGAACCCGGGGCCTCCGGTTACAAATCCGCCGCGCTACCGACTGCGCCATGCTCATGAAAATGGAACGGCTAAATCTATTGTAAAATTTAGATTTTACAAAGAACAAGAATAACCTATGGAGGTTTTCGTTAGAAAGTGAAAACGGAGAATTAATCCCCACTTATTCAGTTGTTCAATTATATTTCACATTTCTTCAAAAAATAAAAACAGCTGAACTTTTAACAAGTTTAATAAAGATTGTTTGAAAGTGACATCACCATTAGGGTCCACAATCTGTCCGGTCATCGCACAATTAAAGAGGAAAGCATAGTGGCTTACTGTAAATGGGTCAACCACTAAACATGCAGTGCGTTGCAAAAGGATAGGCTCATATCCTCTTTATAAACGTTTTAACATGTGTAATGCAGATTGTATGAAAGTGATTATGACCAAGGATCTTACGAAGTTTGTAAATCACACCACCATAGAAGTCAGAATGTGATAGTCCTTGTCACAGAAGAGTTCTTATATTACTTTTAAATTTTAAAAGTAGGTCAGAGTTACGATGATACAATTTTGGAAAAAATATCGAAGTTTGTGGTAACGGTAATCCTGATGGAGTAGCTTCTTAGATTACGAATAATAAAGTCCTCAAGCTTTAGAAAAACGATTAAGTTGAGAAACATAGAACACATAAGAAATAGCTCGGGGAACATCCTCATCTAAGTGGGGATATTTAACAATATCTCTCTTGTCATAAATAATTATTTCGAGACAAAATGTATCGTTTTCGCAGTCCATAATTTAAAGACAGCACGTCTTGTACTTATTTGTCTTAAAATTATTTTTACAAATTAATAACTAGATTTTGTTGCTGTAACACGTTTGACTATTACACCAGTTGATTTAAGCTTCATCCATAAAATTATCTGTCAATGGAATCATAAACCTGTTAAGATCAATAAAACAACAGCAAATTATTGGCAAACGTTTTTTTCTGGTTTTAATTATGTTTGCTAGCGTCGTGTGCACCCACCATTTCACTTTATTACATTGGACACTTGATTAATTTGATCTTATTATTTATATGTTGACACCGCAAAACTAATCATCGCGACATGATAAATAATACATGTCAAATGAGTCTACAACGCGGAATGTATTGGACTGTATATTCTTTGATGTCTGTGCCGACGTGTTATGATATTCTAAACCTTGTGGATTTGAAACGGAATCAAATATTGTTGTTTCAAATAGAGTTTATTTCGAGATGCCTCAAGGGACGTAGCTCCAACAAAAACAACATACCGAAATTAGCAATAGAATAAAATCATTATCATCATACGACGTCGATGTTTTGATATATACTCCGTTCCTGGTGGTAATGTTTAAAGGAGCATCATTGTAAAAATTATGAACTAGTAGGTGAAATTCAAAAATAGTATCAGCCCAATCTGTATGACTTTAAAAGAAAAGTTGCTTCCAAAGATCCCATTTTCAGTCTTTATTGACATCACACTAGCGTTTATGTAGTGCAGATTTGTATGGCGTTAAGGTACCGAGCATTTTGTTTTCTTGGTGGGTGGGTGGGGGGTGAGGGGTGGGTTTGTGGATGGCGTTAAGTTACCGACCATTTTGTTTTCTTGGGGTGGGGGAGGGGACTGGGATTTTCCTTTCAGCCGGAATATTTTTCATTTCTTTAAAGTCGGGATTTTTATTTTGCCTAGTACACTGGCCAGATTATTATTTTTCGTAAACTTAAAAGCCAGAATTTCTTTTTTTAAGTTTTACTAGTCGTAGAATAAGAAGAGCTGTTGTAGATCTGTCGATGTCATCGTTGGTTTTCAGCTATTGGCCAAATCCAATTATTTCAGCAACCACTGGTCAGTGAAACTTGAATTATGTCATCAGTACCATCAAGGTCACTGGTAGACACATGTTCTATAACTCTGTATTGCATTTAAGCAAAAGCATGGCCCATTTATAACTTTGAATTTCTGGTTTAAGTTCGTTTTTGACAAGTGTATTTTAACAACTGAAAGTCGTACATCAACAAAACTTCAGTTACAAGCTTGGAATATAAGGGCAGTAGAAGACACATATTCATTATTAACTCTGTTTTGCATTTAAGCAACGTTATGTTCCTTTTTGGACTTCAAAATTCTGGTTAAAGTTTTTAGGCAAGTCCTTTATTTCAATAGGTGATTGTTAATTATTAATACAACTTCAGTAAAGCATGGATGCTAGTAGACACATGTTCTGTAACTCTCTATTGCATGTTAGCGAAATTATGGCCCTTTTTCTGGATTAATATTTTTTGTATTGTATTTTAGAAATGTGTAGCCTATTTTCGACTTAGAATTTCTATTATTTTATTTGTTGGCAAGTCCATTTATTTCAATACCTACTAGTAATATATCTCTATGAAAGGAGCTTGACAAATGTCATCAGTCATCAAGGACACATGTTTCATAACTTTATTTCATTTTAGCCAGATGATAAAATGTTTTCAGCTTAGAGTTTCAGTTAACGTGTTTTAAGCAGCTTCATACATTTCAATTAACCTCACTGCAAACAAGCCAGTTAATGTCATTAGCCCCATAAACCCCACACCTTCCCCACTCCTACACCACCACCACGATCACCCCAGATAAATAGACAAACATTTCTTCTATTATTAGCTCTAGGCCAGGAGGACTTATGCGATCATTTTTCGTCCGTCGTCTGTCCGTCTGTCCGTCTGTTAGCAATTTTATAAAATCAACATCTCCTCTGAAACCGCTTGAAGCATTTTGATGAAGTTTTATCACAATATTACTTGGGAGGGCCCTTCTCAGATTTGTGTTTTTCGCTGCCGCCAGTCATCCAAGATGACCGCCATGGCTAAAACTATGTCAAATTTAAGGAAATTTCAAACGACATCTCCTCCGAAACCACTTATTCCATTCTACTGAACTATCATATACATGTTCCTTGGTTTGGCCTCTATCAAGTTTGTGTTTTTCGTTATCAATATAAAACAACAATAGCCTAGAAAGCCACAATGAAGGTACTCAATGACTTTGCAGAAGCCAGAGCAGTAAGAGAATAAACCATTAAGGGCACGACAAGAAAGATCATGGACAAACATCAAACGCCACCGTCCCAATGGGCTTTAGGTAGGCGTCATCAT
The DNA here is from genome assembly GCA_037043455.1 of Cyrtodaria siliqua. Lineage (NCBI taxonomy): Eukaryota > Metazoa > Mollusca > Bivalvia > Adapedonta > Hiatellidae > Cyrtodaria > Cyrtodaria siliqua. Next base: position 43,894 of record JAWPHD010015685.1, on the reverse strand, counting down.
AGGTCGACAGCCTGTCCGGTCATCGTACAATTAAAGAGGAAAGCATAGTGGCGAACTGTAAAAGGGTCCACCACCAAGCATGCAGTACGTTGCAAAATGATAGGGTCATAACCTCTTTTGATAAACTTTTTAACAAGTTTAACAAAGATAGTATGAAAGTGATCATGACCTAGAATCTTACGAAGTTTATAAATCACATCACCATAGAAGTCAGGTTGTGATAGTCCTTGTCGCAGAAGAGTCAAAGTTTACATAGAGTTATACAGGAAAAGGTTAAAAATTACATCTTATCTGAAACCTTTTGAAGGATTTTGATGAAACTTAATCACCATGATATTTGAGATAGTCCCTCTCAGATTTGTGTTCTTTTGCGGCCGCCAGTCATCCAAGATGGCCGCCATGGCTAAAACTATGTCAATTTTAAGGAAATTTCAAACGACATCTCCTCCGAAACCACTTATTCCATTCTACTGAAATATCATTTACTTGTTCCTTGGGTTGGCCTCTATCAAGTTTGTGTTTTTCGTTATCGTCGAATAATCAAAATGGCCGCTACGGCGACTCAAAGTTTACATAGTGTTATATAGGAAAAGGTTAAAAATGACATCTGCTCTGAAACGGCTTGAAGGAATTTGATGAAACTTAATCACAATGATATTTGGGATAGTCTCTTTCAGATTTGTGTTTTTCGCGACCTCCAGTCATCCAAAATGGTCGCCATGTATAAAATTAGGTCAAATTTAAGGAAATTTCAAACAACATCTCCTCCGAAACCACTTATTCCATTCTTTTGAAATATCATATACATGTTCCTTGGTTTAGCCTTTATCAAGTTTTGTGTTTTTTATTATCGTCGAATAATCAAAATGGCCGCCACAGTGACCCAAAGTTTACATAGAGTTATATAAGAAAACGATAAAAATGACATCTTCATTGAAACTGCTTGAAGGATTTTGATGAAACTTAATCACAATAATCTTTGGGTTAGTCCCCCTCAGATTTGCGTTTTTGGGGCCTCCAGTCGTCCATGATGGCCGCCATGGCTAAACTTAGATCAAATTTAAGGACATTTATCAAACGACATATTACCACTTATTCCATTCTAGTTAAATATCATATGCATGTTCCTCTTGTTGTCCTCTATTAAGTTTGTGTTTTTCGTTGTCGTCAAATATTCAAAATGTTTTTGAATCACATCATACAAGTAGAGCGTCTACAGGCCCTCTTGTTTTTGGTTTTTCTTCAGTTACCATGTCTGCATCTTGTTCACTTCCACCTACACCCCCGAACACACACACGGTCTACTGTCGTGTCATTGCACAATTAAAGAGAAAATCATAGTAAAATGGGTCAACTTTTTATTTTTATTAGGTAAGATACAGTGTGTTGTGTCCTTTTTTTATATTCGTATTTATATGGATATATACGTGATCATGTTTGTGTTATAATTTATTGCCTTTTAATACTGCCGAGTTCGTTAGACAAGTTTGCCTGACGATGATAGATGCAGAGGGAATGACATACATGCTAGGCAAAGAATTTCTGATTAAGAAATGGAGAAGATGGCTGGACTAACATAAATACGTCCGTCATGGTAGACAACTGCTTTTAGATATTGCTGGTAAATATGGATGATATAATGTGTCTTTGGGTAATTCTGAACAAGTTTTTGCATACCCAAATAAACGATTAGCATTTCACTCTGAATTACCTTTTGACGGACAGATTTTGAAAAATATGTGAATACTCATTACGTGGTCTCATCTTAATTCTATTAAGCGATAGGAAAGCTTATATTAGTCGGATTTTATAACGGATAATTTGACAATAACACACGTTTAAAAATAGTTTTTTTACTGCAAAGATAACCTGTTTAAAATTACCTATTACATGTTCTAATTTTACACTATGTAAACATTTTAAGCCGAAGCTAAGATTTTATTTCATACCCCAGCCAACACCGTTTTCACTTCTTCGAGAAGGGGTTGGATGGAGTATGACAGTTAATATTCGGACCACGTAATGTAGTAATCGTACATGTTCAACCGCTACGAACAACTTTAAAATTGAGTTCATCACATGCGATAAACGTATTCTTCTACAAAATATTCCACCAGTTTCAAAAGTAAGTACTGTTATTTGCTCCTGGCAGTCCAACTAGGTCGTCTGTTACTATTTCCCGCCATCCTCGTCGTATCGACGTATTCTAACTTATATACGCATGAAAACTTATTTTATTTTCTCGAGTCTGTTATATTAAAAACCAATACATATTTGCATATCCAAAAAAACTAAAGCGAGTTAGAAAGTAGTTAATATGTGTATTTAGGTACATACTAAATTAAATAGACTTCTTGAAAATCGGCTGTTGATATAAACATATAAAAGCTCGGATGTACAGTGTAACAGCATGGCGAATCGAAATTTTAAATAGTACGTTATATCATCTAGAATGATAACTCTCTTAAAATGCAGTATCGCTAAAATAAGTGTATTATATAATTGTATAATAAAGTCAGTGTATTGTATATTTCTTATAGTCATGAACAACAAGTAAACAGTATATTTAAGTAACAAACATTCATGAAAGCAATTCCTACGATTTACCTGCACTTTTGAAAGACACTGTAAAACAGTGTACAGTTCGTCTTTTGTCATTATATGGCCACCTAATGATGTGCATACGTCCTCCGCATCAGTATAATTCAATGAGTACCTTTTTTCCCCTTCAATATGTACGTAAATGGCTGTTATAAATAACGATAAGACTTAGCGCTATTATCTAATTAGTTTATTAAAATACTCAGTGCTGATTAGTTACTGAGTTGTTTTTTCAGAATTCATATTAAGACCTCTGACGTCACGTCCTTGAAACGTTAGAACGTCATTTTAAAGATGTTAAAGTCCGAAAACATCCAAAACAACGATTACGCTTAAAGCAACGTTACGTTCAAACAACAAATTAAAATTGTTAAAAACAGGATAAAGCTGTATATATTTTCGTTTGGTGTTGATAGATGGACATGAAATGTAAGTTATGAGAATTTGTTTGTATTATGTTCTCTCGAAAATGTGTTTATTAAAAACATAAAAATCCATGTCAGATAATAAATACAATATCTAATAGCAGGTTTATGTTGTGCGAGATCAAAACCTGGTGTTTGGAACATTAAACACGTCGAACCTACGATCACCAGGTATTGATCTGGGATAATATATAAACCCGCTGGAAATTTATTTCTTAAGTTTAACATATAGATGAAAAACCTTCACTCAGTTAATAACTAGAAAACTGCATGCTGTATTACCATAAATAGAACGAGAAAAATGAATTACATACATATATTATGAAACATTGAAATCTATGATATTGAATACATGCGAACATGGATTCGTCATTATTGGCACTTGGTTATACAGTTTAATTTCTTTTTCAATCAAGTCTATATCAGTGTATTAGTTTTTCAAAGATAGTTTATTAAAATACTAAATGTATTAGGTATTATTATTGTTTATTTATTAGGTATTACATTTTCTAGCAATAACTCTGACGTTGCGTCCGATAACCGTTATCTACATAATATATAATCGCCAGAAAAAACATGCAAAACAAAGATTAAGTTATTTGTAAGCAATACTAGGTTTCAACAACACACTGATATATTTAAAAGCAGAATGAAGCTCCGTATTTATATCATTTCATAAGAGAGATGGATATACACCGTACGTAGTGAGAATTTGTATTATGTCTGTTCAGTCTCTCAAAAATTGTGTATTATATAAAGTCAGATAAAAAGTACGATATTTCCATTGGGTTTATAGTGTGCGAGTTGAACATCTCCATGTGTTTGAAAATTTAAACAAACGGACATCGCGAGACCACGGTCATTGTTATCGACGATTTTCAAGTCCCGCCCACTAGGTTATAATCTGGCACAATATCAACCCGCTGGAAATGTTTCTAAAATATCGCGTCCAAAGCAAACCATATGAGGATAACATATATTCCATCTTATAATGCTTGTTCAACTTTATCGTTTATAATGTAAATTTAAGATATCCACAGCTTAACATTTAATAATGCATAGGACCGAACTCAACATTGATGATTTAATACGATAACTGAACAAAAACTAACATCAGACGAAGATATTTTAAACGAATGTATACAAAAAAGGGTAAAAATATCGGACAGGAAAAGCAGCATTCAAGGACGACAGTCAACCACAAAACACAAAAACAAACACGCAAACAGACAAACGAAAAGACAAAAGTAATAAAAAATGCAAACGACATCACAAACACAAAAGGGTTGACAATAGGGCTACCGCCTTGGAACGGTCAGTGGCAAAGTAGGCCACTGGGGGTTTAAACCGGTTCCAGGGTGCACCAAACCTCACACTTACCCTACTGTCATCCCATTAAAACAGGACAGTGTAAATAAAGAAATCCCCGCCATGATCTAAACTCTAACCAACAAGGCAGCATCAATAGGCAATATAAGTAAAACATAAATATGCTCGTGTAAATATAATACAAAAAAACAATAGCCTAGAAAGCCACAATGAAGGTACTCAATGACTTGGCAGAAGTTGAACAAGAAATGAAGAACTCACAGAATAAGTCAACTTAAAACATATATTCAAAGCAAAAAACATTAACAATGATAAAGACAAGCAACATAACATACATAAAGGCGGTTGGTAATATGATATGGTTCTAGGGTAGGTTCACTAAACCTCATGTTTACCCTATTGTCATCCGACGGGACAGTGTAAATAAAAAAATCCCTGCCAGGATATATATTGTAACAAACTTGGCAGTATTAAAATGCAACATAATTAGAGATGATAATTTTTACGTATGAATACTTATAAGTATAATATATGAATAGACAAATCAAAAACCTAGAAAACAGCAAATCATATGCTCATTGACTTGACAGAAGCCACACTACAAGAGAATAAGTCGTTAAGGGCACGACAAGACAACAATCCTCAAAACTCATCAACACATTTTAAAAGATAATTATAACCAAACCCGACGTCGATGATTTATATTAAAAATAAACACATATTGTAATAATGTAATTTTAGATGCTTGTAACACGACGTAATATTTCATGGCACTGTAAACAATACCAAAGTCAACATTGATAAGATTATTTTAAAATACACATATGTTTAACCAAACTCAATATTAAGTTGAGTTTGGTTAAACAATCAGATACACAGAATAAACACAAAATTACTGCGAGCATGTTTTTTAAGTTAAATAGAACAAAACACGATCTCGGTGAAGTATTTTATAGATTAAAACAATAAAGACTTCCTTTATAATCAGATTGAAATCTTAGATACATATTATATCTTTAAATACACAGTACATACACGTATCCCTACATAGATATCATAATGTTACATTTATATATTAAACACTTTTACGAAATTTACTGTATATGATAACGTTGCAAAAGTATTACCTCCCATGAACAGACTCAATACATTCCAGTCTCCTACTTTTCTCTCTGGTTTGTGTTTGTTGCTTCGAAGGGATCCCATTTTCAGTATTTATTTTAAATACACCAGACCAAATCATCACTGATACGATTATTTAACGATTCTCTAAACAAAACCTGTGATTTACAACGTATATTTAAGATACACATTGTTTAACCAAGCTCAATATTGATGATACAATTTTAAAGATACAAAGAATATAAAAACACACAAAATAACGCTAAGACTGAACACAAAGGATTTCACAATTCAACGATGATATAATATTAAAGATACAACAAACACAGTGATGCTTATAAAGATACACACAAATCAGCATATATAAAAAGGCTTGATCGCTTAAAGATACAGAAAATAAACCACAACATTACTAGTTAAACATGTAGTTTTTAAGATACGCATAACCAAACCTCTATTTCAAAGATATGCAAATCAAAGATATGCAAAACAAAACCAAACACCATTCATATAAATTTGAAGATACAAAGAAAACACATCTCTAAATTGGTTTAATAATGTTACAGTTATATAACACTGTTACGAATTTAATGTTTATGATGCCATTTCAAAAGTAGGTAATAAAGGAAATATAGCATTTAAGCGAACATTCGCATACAATTACAACGAAAAAATAGAATCAAATAATGCAACAACACAAACATAAAAGGGTTAACGGCAAAGGTCAGTGGCGAAATGACCGCTGGGATAACGTAACGTTTAAACAATATAATAGGTAAGGTATTATGTAAATAGTCAACATTTAAACAATATAACAGGTAAGGTATTATGTAAATAGTCAACATTTAAACAATATAACAAGTCAGGTATTATGCAAAAAGTCAACATTTAAGCAATATAACAGGTAAGGTATTATGTAAATAGTCAACATTTAAACAATATAACAGGTAAGGTAGTATGTAAATATTCCTTCCTGGATTTGTTCCTGGAAAAATGACTGTATGGCTTTTGTCTGTAAGATCCAGTTGAAGAAAAGTGCTTACAAGTGTTTGTCTTAGCAATATATTGAACCGATATATATTCTGGTAGATGAAGACAGATTAAGACACATTTTAACTCATTGTCAACAGTTTCTGTAAGATCCAGATTCATTATATTCCATCCTGTATGCCGCGCACATCGTGTCCAGTTTTGTGAAACGGCATCGGTTAACAATAACGCTGTAAATGAAAACGCCATATGTATGTAAACGATTGCATTTAATTCTGACATGATATGTTGTAAACAACGTATTTATGTTAAAATAAGTTGCATATAACTTCCTAAATGATAATAACAGCGTATTATTAGTTTTAACGATCTTAGCGCATATATATCCTTGTGCTATTACAGAAGATAGAATCAGTCACTGTTAGAGTAATGATGCATACAGTTTCTTGACATTTATGAACCGAAAATAGATACCGTCTTCACAATTGTCGGATATATTACATTTGAAGTCGTTCATTGCGATTTATTATTTTGCAATCTCAAAGAAAATAGTACAACGTAAATTATCAAAATTCCTTACGGTCCTTTCATAAAGTCCATGTCGTATTTCTAATAAATATGATTTGGCACTTATATCGCTTTTCCCAGAACGGCATTATATGACAAGTTGCATACACAATCATCATGATCATATCATGTTTATTTACGGCAATTAAGACAACTTTACTAATATGAAATTTGTGAACCAAGAAGTTGATGATACTCGACGATATTCTTATTAGATACTGGTTCATAGGTCAATTGTTGATATCACATTGGGTACGAAATGTAAAGTCGTGTCGCAGTTTTTCCTGAAAGAGAGGTGATCAAATTGAGTCCTTCACCAGATACTCAGGCAGATGTCACAGAAGCCTTTATTAACACCTCACGGTGTCTGGACGATAGTAAATGTTGTCAACCTGGTATTTTCAGCTATGATCAATAAGCTGTATCCTAAAAAAATTCAATTCAACAAACTGAAACTAATGTTTCTAAAACTGTCACTTCTTTTCTCGATTTGCATATCTCTTTTGAAAATGAAGAAATTGAGAGGTAATTATCTACATCAATAGCAAGAGATATGATTAAAATTTTGTTGTCGTTAATTATCCTCACTTAGACTTAATATGCGGTATATGCTTCTCAAAATATTCGTTTTTCTAATAAACAAACAAGCTACTACCTTTACCAAAAACTTCGTAAAAGCATTGAAAACATGTTTCTATAGTGACGTGATTTACAACCTATTAAACGAGTTTATGATCCTATCATTTTGCAACGCACTGCATGAGTGGTGGATGACATTTACAGTTAGGCTTTTTTTTTTGATTGTGCAATGACCCGACATATTGTTGACTCTATTCTGTCGTCTATCTAACTTCGGAGAGAAAAGACAACCGTTAATATTTATATTCGGTCTGCAAAAAGAACTACCACAACCTGACTTCTATGGTGACGTGATTTACAAACTTCGTAAGATCCTTGGTCATGATCACTTTCATACTATCTTTGTTAAACGTGTTAAAAGGTTTATCGAAAGAGATTATGACCCTATTATTTTGAAACGCACTGCATGCTTGGTGGTGGACCCTTTTACGGTTCGCCAATATGGTTTCCTCTTTAATTGTGCAATGACCGGACAGGCTGTGGACCCTATGTTGACGTCTACCTAAAGCCCAAAAGGACGGTGACGTTTGATGTTTGTCTGCAGTCTTGTCTTGTCGTGCCCTCAATGGTTTATTCTCTTGTTGCTCTGGCTTCTGCCAAGTCACTGAGTACATTCTTTGTGGTTTTCTAGGCTTTTTTTTTTGGTATTTATATATACACGAGCATCTTTGTGTTTTATTTGTATTGCCTATTTATGCTGCCTTGTTGGTTAGAGAATAGTTCATGGCGGGAATTTCTTTATTTACACTTTCCCGTTCTATTGGGTTGACAATAGGGTAAGTGTGAGGTTTGGTGCCCCCTAGAACCTGGTTTAATTATTTTGTGTTTGTGATGTTCATATTTAAATTTACTCTTTGTTTCTGTGTGTTTTTGTAGTTGACTGTCGTCGTTGAATGCTGCTTTTCCTGTTCGATTTGTATATCTATATTTACTAGGTCGTACCCTAGACGACGCCTTCACTTGATGCTTTGGTTCCTGCCTAGTCACTGAGTAACTAGATTGTAGCTTTCGTTTTGATTTTGTTTTTACATTCATTGATACATGTTCGTCATTGTGTTTACTCACGTCGCCTAATACTGTCTTATGTGTTAGCAATTATAGCCTGGCGGGGATTGCATTGTTTATAATGTCCCGTTTAATTAAGGGGTGACAATAGTATAAGAGTGAGGTCTGGTGCGCTCGAGAACCTGGTTTAAATCCTAAGCGGCATTTTTTCCAGATAAAGTTCCATAGCGGTACCTCTGTTGTCTATCAATTCTATGTATCCTTGTATTTGTTGCTAGTTCTGTTTGCATACATCAGTTGACTGTTGCTACATTTCCTGTTCGACTTGTTTATTTACTTGAATGTACTAAATGTTAAAATATGTATAAACATATCTTTAATGTTTAATTATAATAAATAATACAATTATTATATATGAAGCAATATTTTTCCTCATGTACACACTTATGCTAATATATAAGTAAGTCTGATAATTGTTGTGGAGATTAGCTGTCAGACCTAAAATTTATAAATAATGATATTTGATATTCTTAAGAGCCAAACGATAATGAATGACCCTTTTTACAAGGATATTTATTCTGTATACTAGTAATATGTGCTTTCCCAGGTTACGCAAGTGTAATTTATGAATTTGCGTGCGATTTCGATCACAATTTATGATGAATTCAAATTTAAGACATGAACAACTTGGCGCTAACACCAGCATGTTATGGCTATGACATTTGTATCATGAACTGGAACATTTTTATTTTATTGTTTGGAGTACTGTGGTTGTTTTGGTGGGAAACTGGATTATCAGTATCAAGCTAACTGTATACTGGTTGAATGATTTTTAGCCCTCAGGGCCTGTTAAAGTAACGCAAGCGGCAAATTTCACTATAAAACCATTCTTGCAAACTATAATCATGTGTTGAGGTTACTAAATAATGCATAGGTGCTAATGAAGTTCTTGCCGGATTTCAAAGAACCTTGGTGGGAACGATCAATACCAAGCCTAGTTCAATAATATTTACCGTCGGGATGATAATCATCAATTTTCAACGTTTTTTATGCTGTTCTTTTAAAAAAAATATTTGCACTTTAGCTAAATTTCTCGTTAGCAAATTCCATCCTGATTTTTGATCGGAACCAAAATCATTAATTTCGTAGTTTCCCATTGATTTTGTTTTGCAAATTATGTATATATAATGAAAGATGACCATAAAAGTCACTGAAAAGTTACCTACTTGTGATTAAAATAATCCAATTACTGTTTTAAATCTGTATTTAAACTTGTCCCTCATACACTGACAATGTAATGTACATTTAAACAGGCGGCCTAACAGGTTGTGTTGAATGTACAGAATGAAAAGCGAACTAAATAAATTAATAATATTCCTACTTGTTTTCGTACTAGAAAACAATCATTAAAATCTGTTTTGTCTAAAAAATATTTCTACTTTTTTACAAACCCACAACAACATGGATGCAGAATCAATGTCTTTGTGAAGGCGATTTGTATTTTGAACGACAGCGATGCTTATTTTGTGAATATCGCACACAAGATACAAGTTCAGGGCCTTTTTACCTTATATAACAGAGGCCTATAAAAGGCCTCTTCACAATTCAAAATTTAAATTTTTCCCCCAAATTTTGGCAGAAATCTTTCGAAATCAGAAGGCGGCATTCTCTCAGAATTGAGAAAAATCATGAATAATGCAATGTTTTTTGTCTGTTTAGTCAATTCTGAATCAAGCAAGTTAGTAACTACAATAAATAATGGAATAAAATATAAATAAAGCATAGTTTTTCCATATTTACTGAATTTATGAATTCTTACGTTTTTTTCCAAAATGTGAAAAAGCGCGTTATTTTTTTCCCAAAATGGACAGGCTTGGGCCTCTTCCCAATTTGGTGGGAAAAAGCCCAGAAGGTGGATGCCAGTTTAATGTTTATTTTATCATTTAGCAACAACGAAAACCACGAAATACTTCTGGAATACATTTCTGAATTTGCTAACGGGAATTTTAACTTCAACCCATAAAACGTCACAGATATTGAATAATTAAAACAAACATATATATAAAAAAATATTGATAAAAATTAAATGTATCCATGACAGATGTAAATATTCTGTCAGAGCTACAGATAAGCTTTTTGATCAACTGGGTATTTACCCACTCATTTTTATTTAATTGGGTATTTTAGTATAATCAGCCATGAACACCGCGACTTCCATTCTCGTTTTTGGTTTATTGCGTCACGCGATCAACAGAATGTTCTGGATTTTTTTACAGTCAATCTTATCAACAGTCGACACATCATTCAAAATTTATTTGACAATGTTCGATGTGTTATCAAAACAGGCTAGAATAGTGTCGCCCAATGTTTGCGTAACAACAGCGTTAGTCGTTGGTTTAGACAAATAACCTAACCAGTTATCTTCTCTTTTGTTCAAACACTGCCGCCTCTTTTCGCCTTGTTAACGTTTAGAGAAAGTTGAGCGCTTCGGTGATGCCGAATAATTAAAAATAGACTGAATACAATATTTTCGAGTGAAAAAAACAACAACTTGATAACCACATTTAGCCAATCTCAAAGGCTCGCTTATTTGAGAATTGACGGGAAACGGCGATGCATTCCGTTTGATATTAACTGTCTTTACGGTAACGGATAAAATATGATACGCTGACAAAAACGGTTAATTTGCGTATTTAGCGATTTAATTACTTTATTGGTACGCACGCTTCTGAATTTAATTGTGTATTTAGGGAGTTTTAATTGGGAATTTACGCAAATACGCTACTTATCTGTAGCTCTGTTTTGTGACGTTTTATGTCATAGAACTATACCAAGCCTAGTTGCACTGCCATTGTCGCGTACTGGTTTAATGATATTGAGTTTTTTAAAGTTTTAATACACAAACGTTGTCACATTTCTATTCTCTTGATACAGTGGCAGGGATAATTAGTGCCATGTGTATTTGCGCATGTCATTGTTGTGTTCCAGTTGAATGACTTTCGGCGTTGCCCTATTAAATGACATAATACCATGGTTCCCACACTACCGGGAAATCGGAAAAAAGTCGTTAATTTGAAAACAGTAATTCCCGGCCATGAAAACTCCTTGAATTTTACCCAAATCAGTAAAAACTGGGATTTATTCGGGAAAAAAATAGTGTTATGTACCTCTCCAAGTCTGGAATCCCAGTGATTTATAAAAATAAACGTGTACGTCAATTGATATTCGGTATTTTACGTAAGCCAATAAAAATTAACCATCGTAAACATGTGTTAATGCTCTGATCAATGAAATGTGAACCCCAAATTGTACGTTCGTTTTCGATCGCTGTCATACAAATTCGTACCGGTTGACTCATAAAAGATGTTGATGATTTTAGCCGAGTATTTACGAATAAAACACGCAATATTCCGTCGTATGTGCAAGCGCCTAATCATGTGAATCGATAAAGCATGTCGTCTGAAAACAAGTCAAATGTCAACACTAAATTTCCTTCATAGGAGGGAGAACGGCCTACAAAACAGCGGGTTAAGGTCGATACTTGTCAAAAACAATAAACTAACATCTTGTGTGGTGTCACGTATTAGTACTGCGAACAATTTAACGTTTTTGTCTTTGAAAAATTGCAACAACGGTGTCGAACAAACACTGGTATAAATTGACCTTGAAAACAGTGGGAAAACCTGGAAGAAAAACTGGAAAAGACCTTGAATTTTGTTCTCAAAAAACTGTGGGAACCCTGTAATACACTTACTTTCTACAGACTAGTTCTCCTGGTACCCTGGCTGGAATTTAACAACTAGTGGCCGATATCATTGCCATGTGCCGGTTGAATGAATGTGAAAATGTTTTATGGTCCTCTGCACGTTTAGCCAGTAGAGCTTCCACAGACTCTCTTTCACCTCTTGTTCTTATAGTAGATATAGGTTGGTAAATAAACAACATATGTTTGACATGTATACTTTCGCCTCACTGTTAAAATATCTTCACAGTTTGAATGCTTTCTATTTCAGTGTTACGGTAGTTCGCTTTGATGCAGGTTCCAGGTTTCTTGATTTCCCTGGAGTGTGTTAGATTATTTAGCAGTTAAGAAAAGAATTGACCAGGTTAGTGCTTCAACTGGCTCTTTTGTATCTTTACTGCGATGGGTTTGCGTTTATAGACATAGGTCTTCATGGCTTCATATGGCACTGAAGGTTTTACACCTGCATTGCTCAAAGGTCGAGTTATGTCGATTGGAAAGCGTTTATCCTCCGTTTCACCTGTTTATGACGTTGCTGACATGGTATAATGTAATATGGCATTTCGTGTACGGTGGTTAAGAGGTCAGACACATTGGCATCTGGCAAGCATCTGGCACTATTCTCCATTTTGCAAAATATGTATTTCATAATTTTGCAGTTATAAGGCATTGAATTTGCGAAGTTATTTCCATGGTTTATGTTTTGTGTTTTTCTTTACATGGTGTTGCCATTTGTATTTCCAGTTACAGGGTATTCTGCCTTACTGTGTATCCTGCGTGAAGAGTTCAGAGACAGCAGTAGTGGAAGAGAGTGTCTTGCGACAGATGTTCACTGACGGCAGCAGTGAATGAAAGAGCTTGGTCAGGTTAGTATTCCACACCTTGGTATTTTGTGATAACCACATATGGTTTTACTTGCAAATGGCAGATACGGGAGCAAGTTTGTAGCAACAACTTCTAGAAGACTATAAATGCAATTGATATCGGACTTTTTCTACAAAAATCAGCACCATGTTGATACATGTCAGAAATTCTATTGATTCTCCATTAAATAGTGCTGCCTGGAGCCATCTTTGTTTACATACTATTATATTGTGAAAAACATGTAGCGAATACTCTGAAACTACATATGTATACAGATTTGCATGATTTTTAAACCTATCAGCAAACTCTTCCTTTTTTTGTGCCAGATGCAAACAAAACTGTGCCAAATTTGCAATTATTGCACTATTTGTCTCTTACCAACTACGTGACGCTTCAGCCATTTCACACTAACAGTATTTTGTCCTCGCTTGCTATATTTCTCTTGCATGTGTTTGTTTCTGAAGCATTGTCCACTGTCTTGTTTGCTAGTGTAACTTTGCACACCAATGTCATAGGCATTTGATAACTCTTTAGTTAGAATGTTTAAAACGATATTAACCGGCATACTTTTACATTCAGATATGTAAACTGTACATTGCAACATATCAGTTTCAATATGTCCTTAATACCACTAAATTTGTACCGCGTACCGAAATAAGGTCACTGTGACCTTGACCTGTGACCTCTGTCGTAGAAAATGCTAGCTCGGACCGTATTTTCAATACTATAAACTTAGAGATACCAAACTTAGTATGTGGATACATCTTGGGATAGCGGTGTGTCGCGTACCAAAATAAGGTCATTGTGACCCTGATCTGTGACCTCTGTCAGCAAATGCATAGAAAATGCTTGTCCGCACCGTGTTTTCAATACTATAACACTTAGAGATACCAAACTTGGTATGTGGATACATCTTGGGATAGCAGTGTGTCGCGTACCAAAATAAGGTCACTGTGACCTTGATCTGTGGCATCTGTCATACCCCAAACTTTGTGAGAAGCATCAGTATGAAGTGGAACTGCGCATATACATGAATTCGAGGGGTATGCGTTTGCAGGGGTATTAATAACCTTCAGTGATAGTTTTAGTTTGACATTTTTTTGATCTACATCTTTATTAATTTCGCTTAGTTTCGTACACTGTTTTTGTGATGTCTGGGCGATCTCTGTAGTGTAAGGAAACACGCTTGTCTTTAGAGAAAAGAGATTCAAGTTCAAGTCTTGGCAGGGTCCTGACACACTGAGTTGTAAATACAATTATTTTTTTTCACATCAGTAATGTTGTTTTTGTACAGCATGAACTTAAAAATATGTACATGTGATAGTCATTCCTCATATTATTACCGTATGTAAATTAATTATTCATACATATTCAGAGTGTGTTTTTATATAATTGTGCTCGTCGTCATAGTATACATTGTAAACTATCACTTTTCTTTTCATCTATAGTTTGATTAGCGAGCGTTAAATTAAGTCACGTGAATGATGTCACATATATAAAGCTCGTATTGGCCAGTTCTTCCATATTGCCCTTGTTTTTCATATTGGTCGACTTCCGGTTCGTATTGGCCGAGTTTGCGTCGCATTATGTGTAGAGTTTCTAGTAAAACACAGCTAATATACTTTAGTTAATTAATAATCGTTCATATTATAATATTTGTCACAACAAGAAACTACTATTTTATCAGAGAATACATTAAACGTGTTATTGAAACTCTAAATATGCCACTCCACTTACTATGAACATAATTGAGTGGAGATTTGTAAACATCAACGTTCTTTATTGTGGTCATCAGTAGTTGTTTTGAAAACGAGTGCACAGTTGTCATGATTGTATTGGTAAAGTGGGACTATGAGAATCTTTCATGGGTATCCGGTGAAGATTGGGAATTCCAACCCGAGGTAAAAGTGTTTTTTGTCGGAACCTATGCTCTGATTTAAACACTTATACCGAGAATTGGAATTCCCTATCTTCACCGAATACCCATAATAGATTCTTTCTCTTGCATATCAGAGACATGTTGTGCGTTGACGCCGCCAGCTACTATACTAACGTTTTGCATGTTTTCCTTCATACCGGATGTTGGTGCGCGCGTGAATTTTATCTCGACTTTAGGCGAGATGGAAATATATAGCCCCGGTCAAATGACGGATATCCTTGTCCGGTATGCAAGAAAATATATTCTCTTACATCGATACGAGAGTGTGTTTGTCTCCACCACGATTGCGCACTGCATGTCGTACACGTGTTTTATTATAGATTAGTATAGGTTTCAATATTATATTCCCCAAATAATTGATTTTTTTTCTGTTTCTCTCCCTTACAATCACTGAATATCCCTTTTTTCAGGGCCTCAATCTGTTAGCTGTACATCTAGGAATATATGAATCTTTAAAGATAAGGAATTCCAACACGATGTATAATTGTTTTTTCGGAACCGAGGCTCTGCGGTCGACAAATTCACCGAAAAAATATTATATCTTATGCGAGTTTCGAACTCATGACTCTCGGATTTACAATCACTACGCTTTGCCATTGTGCTAATCCAATCAGTTGACTAATTGCGCTAGTTGTATCGATATACTGTGAGCATTGTGGACGGTTATTCTTTGTTTACTTTCTGTGTGACTCAGTGCGTTTCTAACTGCATACGTACACCAAAGACCTTCGGAAATAAAACGACCCAGAAATATAGATTAAACATTCAACATTAGAATAATATACGCTTAAAATATACCTGTATGTTTTGTTGAAATAATATTGAGATATAACACAAAATCCATTATTAAACGAAAATATAGTTAAAATAAAAAATTGTGTTTCAGTTGTCTCATTGGTCTATCCCGAATGAAACGAATACTTTTTCAATGATTAGGACAGTGATGCTTTTTTTATTATCTATATTACTACAAAGAACGACGGAATAAAATGATGTCATGTTATAGGCTCCTCTCCTTATATACGGATTTATGGCCATGTTTCAAAAGCTTGAATTTGACCAAGCGTAAACTATTTTTCAATGATTATGACAAAGATGTTTTTTGATATAGATGTTGCAACAACGAACGACGGATTAAAAATGATGTCCTGTTATAGGTTTCTCTGTTTATATACGGGTTTACGGCCATGTTTTACAATCTTGAATTTCGTGGTAAACAACCGTAAAACCCCTCCCATTTGCTTTAGGTAAACGCCCACACGCCTTACATAGAGTTATAGTATCTTTAAGGACATATTTCCCAAAGCTTAATGATCATTGACAAAAGGAAAGCTTGCTTATTTACTGCTAACTAGCTTATTGACCGATTAGATTTGGTATATAAATTGAGGCCCGATTAAATTGTTTTATTGAACTGTGTCTATGGCATATATCAGTATACAATTATATAAGCGTTATTGTTATGAAGAAAAACAATATAAATTAACAAGTTAACTGTACTAAATACAAAACAAACTGTGTTGATAATTCACTGTAATTTTAACAAAATAAATCCAAAACGCAACTAATGAAATGCATGTTTTTTATATTTTAATATGTTTCATACACATCTGTATTGGGAGGACATTATCATCTGATACAAAATCGAATAACACCATTTGCTAATGCAGTTGTATGTCTAACAGTGATTTACAGCTATCTCCATCCCCGCCACAAACACAAATACAATAGACCCGAAATAGGTCCTTAAACATGTCAATAATATCTTCATGGATCGAAAATCGAAGGGGATCGAACCTACGACTTTTCGATCGTGAGTCCCGCTCTACCACTGGAACACAGCGTTCCACTTTCTCTTTAAAATCAGTGGTATATTGAACAGTATCTAGGGTATAGCAGTATACAATACTTCCAAATTTACTTTCATGAAAAAAACAAGAAAATCGGTAGAAATGATGGATGCTCCCCGAAATGTATCCTCAAATTATCATATAGCCTTGAATTATTGCAGCTTTCGATGTTCCTAATTCTAAAATATGCCAACTAAAATTATTGCGGCATCATATTTTACTAGCACCACAAATGCTTTTGCAAAAGACGTTTTAGAAATAGGTAATGTTAACGCTAGTGATGTACTGATTAATCGATTGTTTTAAACCCATCATCGGTTTGTTAGGCATCCGATTATGATGATCGATTATGAAAGCCTATATTTGATCATCGGTTAAATGTAAACGTGCATTTTAATTAACATTCAACATAGAAATAAACATGATTTTCCAGGAGGCAACTCTTGTAAATCTGAGTATGATACACAAATAAACACATTTATATCACATGTATCAGTTAGAATAAGTTTGAAGAAAAGAATACAGACTTCCATGGCATCAAAACTCAGATTAACATACAATTTTAACCGGCATATTTTAGAATTAGGATCATCGAAAGCTTCTCTAATTCGAAGTCCTTAATACAATCCTATATACACAGTTGTATAAGTGTTATAACTTATTTCTAAGAAAACACATTGACTTAAAAGTTTTAAAATATGTTCATGCAATAAGAGCTGACGATTTGCAGTTTAACCGTATCTCTAACCAAGCTCAAAATACACAAAACAATGAGAATATTATTGACATATTCTTATTTAGGTACTTAGCAATTTGGTTTATTGTATACATACGGGTCTATACTTAAGTATTATAGAGATAATTTAAAAAGATCCATATTTTCTTTTCATGCAAACATATATTTAAAGCATAATTCTGCATCTTGATCGCGGGAAGTAAGTAACTGGTAGATTTAAATAATCTAGAAGATAAGCACACATATAGAATATATGCATCCTAAACTGTTCATGACTCAAACCCGTTGTCCAAAGCACAAATTTATAATGTAAAAAATATGGTTGTAATTTATTCGATAAATCTGAATTAAAACGCTCTGCGTTTGTTTTCATTACAAAATGCTACGTTTAACTGAAACAAATACTAATATATTATTAAACTTGTTTGCCAGGACCGTTTACAGACTTCGAGAAAAGGTTGTAATGAAAGTATAACCTGATAAAAATCACGTCTTTTGTCAAGTACGATATTTTCGAAAGTTCACAGAGTTCATAAAATAATCTTAAAATAGATTGGGATTGGTATATATGTAGAACTGATAAAACACGTGTCTCAACATATTCTACAACAGTACTTGTTTGTGTTTTGGAAAATGTACTTCTTATGGAACTTCCAATGGAAATGCATGCCAATATTTAGTTCGAATTCTAAACTATTTGTAAATAATGTCATTTTACAAGTTTTTGAACTCAGACCTGTGTGTATTCGGGGATGTAGGTTTAAAGTGTTTTGGCATGAAATACTAAAGCGGCTTGTTTTGACGGAAGTCCTTATCCGCACGGAATATAATAAACTATTAAGAACGAAATGCAGGTTATTCAGTTAATACGTTTTCCCGGATGTACATTAATATTGTTCGAGAGTGTACATATAATATAATAATACAACTCTAATGCAATACGAATGAGTTTAAACGTATACAAATACGAATGCACCATTCAACACCATCTAAGATGTAGCCAACACACACAAAAGCAACACGAATGGTGAAGTTTAGACTCCGAGGTATTTTGGAAGATGTCTGACCGTCATTAGTGGGCGTCTAACAGATCAAGACTGTTGTCAACTACTTTAAAACTCAGTGTATAAAGGCATTTGCTATCATCTTTATGTCGGTTATTGTCGCCTTCTGTTTGTTTTGATTTGACAGTGGTCCGATTTGCGCTCTTTATGCGTTTAGGAATAGTTGCATCAATTTAAAACGAAGAAAAATATTAAAATATACCCGATAGAGCAGTAAGAAAAACTTTACCATTTAATACTTAAGAAATAGAACATCGTTTACAGTGATTTATCGTTTAATATATCACGGTTTGGAGTTCAATTGTAAATAATAATTTCACGAGCTCGAAGCGCGAGTGAAATTATTGTTTACAATTGAACACCAAACCGTGATATATTATAGATAATTCACCGTAAACGATGTTCTATTTCTATTCTAATACCC
This sequence comes from Cyrtodaria siliqua, assembly GCA_037043455.1. Classification (NCBI taxonomy): domain Eukaryota; kingdom Metazoa; phylum Mollusca; class Bivalvia; order Adapedonta; family Hiatellidae; genus Cyrtodaria; species Cyrtodaria siliqua. Next base: position 24,597 of record JAWPHD010015685.1, on the reverse strand, counting down.
TAAAATGTGAAAATAAAGCACACATCTGAAATCTTTCGCATTGCTTTGCTTACTCTCCTAACGTTGCATACGTTACAATACGCAATGCGCATTGCTTATTCTCCTAACGTTGCACAAATTACAGTGATATATCGTTCAATATAACGAGATATTTTAAACTAGGCTATATAGTGCGGGTGTATTAGAATAGATTATAAAACGAGTTCAGGTTTTAGCGAGAGAGCATTTTGGTGAACTCGAATTAAATAACCATTATAAGTTTGATACTTTGACTTTATGTGCATTTACGAAAATATCACATACTTATTTTAGAGATATTATTTAAAATCGCAAGCGAGACAAATAACGGATTATCAATTATTGAATATGTCATCTAGATACCGAGATGAATTATTGAAGACATTTTCGTTCCTATTGAGAAATTGTAATCATTAAAATTGATTGTTTTCTTCATGCACTATGATAAAAGCAACTATATCCATGGAGGATATAGAGTAAGTGAGTGCGAAGAGATTATTTTGAAATATTAATTTCACTTTTACAATGCAAATGTTGTTGACGATAATCCATTTAAATTGATATTTAGTATGCTATTCTTATAGCATGGTCGCGAAAATTGCCTTTGTATTTTCACAAGAGTAATCATGGTAATCGTTTAATTGAAAACAACATCTGTCAGAATAAATGGTGTACTCAAAATACCAGTTATTGGAAGTTAGAATATGGCAGACAGGTGAAATAGACAAGTGAAATAGATATGCTACAAAACAATTAGAGTATGGTCTCACCTCGTTGGTTAATTTATACACCTCGAGTCGATGGGCTACGCTCATCACGATCAACTCGACGAGACCATACTCTATATATCGCATAACACTGTTATTTCTTTTAAAATATGCATTATTATATTGAAAAAAGTGTTTTGATAAACTATTCATCTTACAAAACATTCATGCATCTGTTAAAATGATCTCCAGACTGGGGTTGGAAACAATGTAATAATCCAGCTTTACCATATACGATCTCTGTAGTTATAAAATACCATGTCCCCTACATTTTCGTTCCAATGTCTTACAGTTTAATACTATGATGTTATAATTAAGTGTTTTCATATTGGCCTGGTTTTTGGTGTAAGGACTATCAATATGACAGCCCGAGGACCAATAACTAGGACAATAGGAAAACAATTGATACAATTATTTTGAAATTATTTGCATTTATTTATAGTAGCGTTATTTTCATTGATAATGTGATTAGCGAGCGTAAATTACGTCACTTAAGCGCGTAAATGACGACACACAAAGCCCGTATTGGCGAGTTCTTCCATATTGCCCTTGTTTTTCATATTGGCCGACTTCCGGTTCGTATTGGCCGAGTTTGCGTCGCATTATCAGCTGATTATGTGTAGAGTTTCTTGTAAAACACAGCTAATATAGTTTATTAATTAATAATCGTTCATATTATAATATTTGTCACAATAAGAAATACTATTTTATCAGGGAATACATTAAACGTGTTATTGAAACTCTAAATATGCCACGCCACTTACTATGAACATAATTGTGTGGAGATTTGTAAACAGCAACGTTCTTTATTGTGGTCATCAGTAGTTGTTTTGAAAACGAGTGCACAGTTGTCATGATTGTATTGGTAAAGTGGGACTATGAGAATCTTTCATGGGTATCCGGTGAAGATTGGGAATTCCAACCCGAGGTAGAAGTGTTTTTTGTCGGAACCTATGCTCTGATTAAAACACTTATACCGAGGATTGGAATTCCCTATCTTCACCGAATACCCATGACAGATTCTTTCTCTTGCATATCAGAGACATGTTTTGCGTTGACGCCGCCAGCTACTAACGTTTTGCATGTTTTCCTTGGTGCGCGCGTGAATTTTATCTCGACCCTAGGCGAGATGGAAATTTCTTGCATACCGGACAAGGATATCCGTCATTTTACCGGGGCTAGATTTTCATCTCACCCTAGGGTCGAAATAAATTTCACGCGCGCCAACATCCGGTATGCCGGAAAACATGCAAGACGTTAGTAGCTGGCGGCGTCAACGCGCATCATGCCTCTGATATGCAAGAAAAAGAATCTATCATGGGTATTCTGTTCAGATAGGGAATTCCAACACTCGGTATAAGTGTTTTAATCCGAACCTCGGCAGAGCCTCGTACCTCGTGTTGGAATTCCCTATTTTCACCGGATACCCATGAAAGATTCTTATAATGTAGCCCCGGTAAAATGACGGATATCCTTGTCCGGTATGCAAGCAAATATTTTCCTACATCGATACGAGAGTGTGTTTGTCTCCACCACAATTGTGCACTGCATGTTGTAATAATTTATGAAAGTGTCTTTTTAATAATTTAATGTTCGACGAGTTACAATGAATCTGTTCATACAGGTTTCAACCGATTCCTTGAGGGTGCTATATACTCGTTTGCAAGTGCAAAGCGAGTATACGCTGACGTGTACTGAGCAGAAAAGCTTTTCTGTCATTAGAATCCGACAGGCAAACAGTAAAGTCGCTACATCCAGAAGTTCTTAAAACTAGTTAGAATTCGGGCTGTCTTTAACATATGGAGTCAGCGGAGGAGCCGGGAATGCAAACAGAGACATGAGAACGATCCAGAGCGCGTTTATACGGTCCCGGTTTGTTTCACTTCAAAACACCCAGCGGGCGGCGGGCCGTTCATACAACAAGTGAACAACAAACAGACCAGTTATTTTCGTCGGCAAAGAACAGTAACCGGACACGATAAATGCTTCGGGTGTGGTAACAGAGGACACTGCAGGAGGGTTTGTCGGAGGCCCGCCAAATTGTCTGATGAGAGTGGCGAAAATCGCCATAGCTAATTAAAGATTATATAAACACCATTAATGTTTTTAATATAAAAAACAGTTATTTCCAATTAACGACAAATCATGTAACAACTTAGATTACGTAATATTGCATAATAATATTTAGTACATCTAATTTTATAGTGCTTTATTCTATATCAGTTTCATTATGCAATTAAAGGAAATTAATATGTGTTACATAATATTACAATGTTTCATGAAATATTACATGTCTACTATTTGAACTTAAACATATTCATACCCTTGTGAATAAAAAGTCACTTTGTGGCATATATCGACACTACACCCACTAGTTGTTTGCTACTTTCTTCCCAGAATAAACAATGCGCATAAATTGAGGAATTGCTGTTTTGGTAGAATAACGTAGACAATCTGAACATCAGAAAACTGGGTAATGTTTCTCGCTGCCAGACTGTAGTTTAGTCAGATGATAGCAACAGAGCATGCGGAGCGTCAATTCAGTCTTCCACAAAGCATGGTCAGAAGTAAACGCCTTAAACAAATATTTTTTCTAATTTCAGAGAAATTTAAGCAGCAAAACTAGTAATTATTGCGTATGGTTCTTTGCTAAAGAGCAAATCGGTTAAATGGTTAACGTATTCTAATTATCTGCGCCAGAATAATTACTATTTTGTCATTTTATGGATCCGGCGTCAGGCCGACGCAGACCATATTTATGTTGTACTGTATCGATCCGGTGTCGGGCGGACACTGCTACAATTTTGTCATTTTATGGATCCGGCGTCAGGCCGACGCAGAATGCATTTATTTGGTATTGTATCGACCCAGTGTCGGGCGCCGGACACAGTCACTATACTGTCATTTTACGGATACGACGTAGAATGTATTTATTTTGTATTGTATCGATCCGGTGTCGGGCGGACACAAACCATTTTTTGGATCCGGCGTCGGGCCGACGCAGAAAATATTTATGTTATATTGTATCGATCCGGTGCCGGGCGGGCACAAACATTTTTTTTCGATCCGGCGTCGGGCCGACGCAGAAAGTATCTATTATATTGTATCGATCCTGTGCCGGGCGGGCACAATTTTTTTTTGGATCCGGCGTCGAGCCGACGCAAGTAATAATTTTGTTGTATCGCACTGATCTGGTGTCGGGCGGACACAATCACTATATTGCCATTTTATGGATCCGACGTCAGGCCGACGTAGATTGTATTTATTTTGTATTGTATCGATCCGGTGTTGTGCGGACACAGCCACTATATTGTCGTTTTATGGATCCGGCGTCAGGCCGACGCAGAATGTATTTATTTTGCATTGTATCAATAAGGTGTCGGGCGGTCACAGTCATTGTTTTGTCATTTTATGGATCCGGCGTCAGGCCGACGTAGAATGTATTTATTTTGTATTGTATCGATCCGGTGTCGGGCGGACACAAACCATATTTTTGATCCGGCGTCGGGTCGACGCAGAAAGTATTTATGTTATATTGTATCGATCCGGTGCCTGGCGGGCACAAACATTTTTGGGATCCGGCGTCGGGCCGACGAAGAATGTATTTACGTTATATTGTATCGATCCGGTGCCGGGCGAGCACAAACATGTTTTAGATCCGGCGTCGAGCCGACGCAAGACACATTTTAAAGTTGTGTCGCACTGATCTGGTGTCGGGAGGACACATCAAATATATTTGTTATGTAATATGGACCCGGCGCTAGGCCATCTCATTATGTATTTACGTTTTACTGAATCGATCCGGTGTCGGTCGGACACAAACCTTTTTGGATAATCTTTGGGCCGACGTAGAAAGTATTTATGCTTTAAATACCGTTTATTTGGTATAACGTGTCAGTTATTACAGTATCAATATAAGAAAGGTTATTGGGTCGTAATAGCGAGAACGCATAAAAGCACGTGTCCATGCAAATCCTTAGAAACGTATTTCGAATATTTTAATCTCGGTCATGAATCAGAATTTATTTTCAGAAATATTAATTTCAGAAATCAAAACAAATGTTTTGTATTAAGGAAAGGAAATCATATCTCATAGCAAATCAAAGCATGTGGGATCGTTTGTTAAAAAACTCGGGAGATGGAGATCTGAACACCCTAAAGATGGGTATGTGACGGAAGGCGACGACACAAAAATAATAATTACTTTAAATTTGAGAATTTAAAGCGTTTCTAGATAATGTACCCGCTCTTTAAAAATTCGAATAAATGTTTGCCTGTGCGAATTAACGCCCTTCTATTGTTTGTTATTCTTTTAGAATGTAACATTTATTGGTATAATTTGAAAACCTAAGGTTTTTTAAAATTATTTTGGAGAATAGATCATAAATGTTTTATGTTTGTTTGAACAGAGGGAATTAAAACATAAACACGTGTTTTATTGTACATTATTATAGGTTTTAATATTATATTCCCCAAATAATTGTTTTTTTTTCTGTTTTTCTCTCTTACAATCACTGAATATCACTTTTTTTCAGGGCCTCAATCTGTTAGCTGTACACCTAGGAATATAAGAATCTTTAAAGATATGGAATTCCAACACGATGTATAATTGTTTTTTCGGAACCGAGGCTCTGCGATTATTATATCTCATGCGAGTTTCGAACCCATGACTTTCGGATTTACAATCACTACGCTTTGCCATCAGCTAATCCAATCAGTTGACTACTAGCGCTAGTTGTATCGATATACTGTTAGCATTGTGGACGGTTATCCTTTGTTTACTTTCTATGTGATTCAGTGCGTTTCTAACTGCATACGGACACCAAAGACCTTCGGAAATAAAACGACCCAGAAATATAGATTAAACATTCCAACATTAGAATAATATACGCTGAAAATATACTGCGTTTGTTTTGTTGAAATAATATTGAGATATAACACAAAATCCATTATTAAACGAATATATAGTTAAAATAAAAAGTTGTGTTTCAGTTGGCTTGTTGGCCTAATGGTTATGTATACGGATTGTAAGTCCGGAGGTCTCGGGTTCGAATCCCGATTTAAACGAATACTTTTTCAATGATTAGGACAGTGATGCTTTTTTGATTATCGATATTACTACAAAGAACGACGGAATAAACTGATGTCCTGTTATCAGTAGGAACGCCACGGACATATCAGTTCTGTTCGCATTTTTACTCCGCGAACATGGTCTATTTCTTTGTATTTTACGGACTATTTTACGAATTTTCAATTAAAACAGACGCATTAGTTTTACACCCGAAATTGGGCGCCCTACGTCGGCGAGCACTACGGGTACCTATGGAGTCTAACAACACGCGTACAGTGTTTCATACCGTAGATTATGTAAAAACTATTACCGGACGAAATAACGTCCCATAATGTGTCAACACGGTGCAGTGTTGTTGACAGGTCACCGTGACATAACTTGACACGTGACATAAATTGACATGTTGGTCAACTTGGTGCAAATTGGATTTGGGATAACTGTCTGCTGCTAGAGGTCCATTATCAAGGTATTTGTTTTGTCATTAAAATGTGTTTGTTAATAAACAGTACACACCACTTTTAGATCGTTAGTTTGTAATAACAGTTAGTAGATCAATGGGAATATCTTTCATTTAGTTTGTAATAACAGTCAGTAGATCACTGGGAATATCTTTCATTTAGTAAGCAATAACAGTCAGTAGATCACTGGGAATATCTTTCATTTAGTTTGTTATAACAGTTAGTAGATCAATGGGAATATCTTTCATTTAGTTTGTTATAACAGTTAGTAGATCAATGAGAATATCTTTCATTTAGTTTGTAATAACAGTTAGTAGATCAATGGGAATATCTTTCATTTAGTTTGTAATAACAGTCAGTAGATCACTGGGAATATCTTTCATTTAGTTTGTTATAACAGTTAGTAGATCAATGGGAATATCTTTCATTTAGTTTGTAATAACAGTCAGTAGATCACTGGGAATATCTTTCATTTAGTTAGCAATAACAGTCAGTAGATCACTGGGAATATCTTTCATTTAGTTTGTTATAACAGTTAGTAGATCAATGGGAATATCTTTCATTTAGTTTGTAATAACAGTCAGTAGATCACTGGGAATATCTTTCATTTAGTTTGTAATAACAGTCAGTAGATCACTGGGAATATCTTTCATTTAGTTAGCAATAACAGTCAGTAGATCACTGGGAATATCTTTCATTTAGTTTGTTATAACAGTTAGTAGATCAATGGGAATATCTTTCATTTAGTTTGTAATAACAGTTAGTAGATCAATGGGAATATCTTTCATTTAGTTTGTAATAACAGTTAGTAGATCAATGGGAATATCTTTCATTTAGTTTGTAATAACAGTCAGTAGATCACTGGGAATATCTTTCATTTAGTTTGTTATAACAGTTAGTAGATCAATGGGAATATCTTTCATTTAGTTTGTAATAACAGTCAGTAGATCACTGGGAATATCTTTCATTTAGTTTGTAATAGCAGTCAGTAGATCAATGGGAATATCTTTCATTTAGTTTGTAATAACAGTCAGTAGATCAATGGGAATATCTTTCATTTAGTTTGTAATAACAGTCAGTAGATCAATGGGAATATCTTTCATTTAGTTTGTAATAACAGTCAGTAGATCACTGGGAATATCTTTCATTTAGTTTGTTATAACAGTTAGTAGATCAATGGGAATATCTTTCATTTAGTTTGTAATAACAGTTAGTAGATCAATGGGAATATCTTTCATTTAGTTTGTAATAACAGTCAGTAGATCACTGGGAATATCTTTAATTTAGTTTGTAATAACAGTCAGTAGATCAATGGGAATATCTTTCATTTAGTTAGCAATAACAGTCAGTAGATCACTGGGAATATCTTTCATTTAGTTAGCAATAACAGTCAGTAGATCGCTGGGAATATCTTTCATTTAGTTTGTTATAACAGTTAGTAGATCAACGCAAACAAAGTGTGTTACACATGAGCCAAAGGCCAGTTACTGCATTAAAGAAATCGTCATTCCGAGGCTGCGGTGTTGCCATCATTTGTATGCCCTATTATGAAAATGAAGCAGGCATATCACGATACCCGTGTCTGTCAGTTCGTTCGTCCGTATTGTTCGTACACACATTCAAGTTGTTGGTTGAATCCACTTCACATACACCCTGTTTACATGAGACTCAGTATGTTTCGTTAAATTTGATTTTTTGGTGTTTAACGTGATTTGTCAGGACATTTTAGGCTATGTGTGACGATCGATATTTTTGTGGTAGAGGCAGATCACCCATTCATTTGACATCGCTATTTTAAATTATAAATGCATAATCAAATTGTTTTAGAGTCAATTACTCAGGTACACCACAAAAGATACAACTTCAAACTTCAAGTCAAACTTCATATGAAACACTGATATCAACATGGCAGAAGTATGGTCCTGCCAAAAGTTGGTAATCTAAATGATCTTGACCTGTTTTCTTCCACTTCGTAAATTCACATTAAAAGTTTTAGATTCATGTGTTTAATTCAGTTCATTTCTCAAATTCCAAAAACATTACAGCTTTCTAACTTCGTACACAGTTACATCTGCATGGCAGTAATAACGGTAATAACACGTACCTTTTATCAGTAGATCAATGGGAATATCTTTCATTTAGTTTGTAATAACAGTCAGTAGATCAATGGGAATATCTCTCATTTAGTTTGTAATAACAGTCAGTAGATCATTGGGAATATCTTTCATTTAGTTTGTTATAACAGTCAGTAGATCAATGGGAATATCTTTCATTTAGTTTGTAATAACAGTTAGTAGATCAATGGGAATATCTTTCATTTAGTTTGTAATAACAGTCAGTAGATCAATGGGAATATCTTTCATTTAGTTTGTAATAACAGTCAGTAGATCACTGGGAATATCTTTCATTTAGTTTGTAATAACAGTTAGTAGATCAATGGGAATATCTTTCATTTAGTTTGTAATAACAGTCAGTAGATCACTGGGAATATCTTTCATTTAGTTAGCAATAACAGTCAGTAGATCACTGGGAATATCTTTCATTTAGTTAGCAATAACAGTCAGTAGATCACTGGGAATATCTTTCATTTAGTTTGTTATAACAGTTAGTAGATCAATGGGAATATCTTTCATTTAGTTTGTAATAACAGTTAGTAGATCAATGGGAATATCTTTCATTTAGTTTGTAATAACAGTCAGTAGATCACTGGGAATATCTTTCATTTAGTAAGCAATAACAGTCAGTAGATCACTGGGAATATCTTTCATTTAGTTTGTTATAACAGTTAGTAGATCAATGGGAATATCTTTCATTTAGTTTGTTATAACAGTTAGTAGATCAATGGGAATATCTTTCATTTAGTTTGTAATAACAGTTAGTAGATCAATGGGAATATCTTTCATTTTGTTTGTAATAACAGTCAGTAGATCACTGGGAATATCTTTCATTTAGTTTGTTATAACAGTTAGTAGATCAATGGGAATATCTTTCATTTAGTTTGTAATAACAGTCAGTAGATCACTGGGAATATATTTCATTTAGTTAGCAATAACAGTCAGTAGATCACTGGGAATATCTTTCATTTAGTTTGTTATAACAGTTAGTAGATCAATGGGAATATCTTTCATTTAGTTTGTAATAACAGTCAGTAGATCACTGGGAATATCTTTCATTTAGTTAGCAATAACAGTCAGTAGATCACTGGGAATATCTTTCATTTAGTTTGTTATAACAGTTAGTAGATCAATGGGAATATCTTTCATTTAGTTTGTAATAACAGTTAGTAGATCAATGGGAATATCTTTCATTTAGTTTGTAATAACAGTTAGTAGATCAATGGGAATATCTTTCATTTAGTTTGTAATAACAGTCAGTAGATCACTGGGAATATCTTTCATTTAGTTTGTTATAACAGTTAGTAGATCAATGGGAATATCTTTCATTTAGTTTGTAGTAACAGTCAGTAGATCACTGGGAATATCTTTCATTTAGTTTGTAATAGCAGTCAGTAGATCAATGGGAATATCTTTCATTTAGTTTGTAATAACAGTCAGTAGATCAATGGGAATATCTTTCATTTAGTTTGTAATAACAGTCAGTAGATCAATGGGAATATCTTTCATTTAGTTTGTAATAACAGTCAGTAGATCACTGGGAATATCTTTCATTTAGTTTGTTATAACAGTTAGTAGATCAATGGGAATATCTTTCATTTAGTTTGTAATAACAGTTAGTAGATCAATGGGAATATCTTTCATTTAGTTTGTAATAACAGTCAGTAGATCACTGGGAATATCTTTAATTTAGTTTGTAATAACAGTCAGTAGATCAATGGGAATATCTTTCATTTAGTTAGCAATAACAGTCAAACCGCTTTCAAACGTTAAAATAATTATATAATACATATATCTACATGCCAGCAACATATTCAAAAATACGTAGTCACAATCAAAAACCTTGATTGCTCGCACACGTTTAATATATACTAACATCTAAATGACAGCAACATGTTCCTACTAAGGGAAGGTCGATGTATCTGATGGTGATACCTGTACATATGGTATTTTATTATTCCAAAAAATACATATTGCATAATTCCAACTTTTATGTCCTGACATTTCTGAACTTAAAAACAACAACACACATACATTACCCTAAACTCTTATGCGGCAAGGACTCTAAAAACTCGACGTATACAAACTTGATCACTTCCATAGAACCATTATTAAACTTGTTAGAACGTTTATCAAAATAGTTTATGACCCCATCATTTTACAAGGCACTGCATGTTTGGTCGTTCAATTCACCGTTGCTTATGCGATGGGTAGACATATTGTGGACCATATGATGACGTAAACCCTTATAGGACAGTTATGGTTGATGTTTGTCTTAACTTTTGTCCTGTCGTAGTCTTAATGGTTTATAATCTCTTCTGTTGCTCTGGCCTTCTGGCCTCTGCCAAGTCCTTGATTACGTGCATTGTGGCTTTCCAGGATTTTGTTTATATATATATATATATATATATATATATATAGGGAGAGAATTTGAACTCACTACGGCAACTTTCGAAATTGCAGTTCATCAACGTGTGTTGCAGCTACCTTTTTTAAGGAGTGAATTCATACGCTTGATTTCTGTGTATCTCGTCATAGCTAGGCGCCCTGCCGTAGTTCGTCCGAAGGTTCAAGCGTATGAAATCAAGCGTATGAATTCACTCCTTAAACAAGGTAGCTGCAACACACGTTGATGAACTGTATCTCTACATCATAACACACTCGTCTGGAGGCACAATTTACATATAGACGCATACATACATACAATTATAGCTCATATGAATGGGCCACAATTTAAGCATTCAACCACACACAGCTATATTGAGACAGTGACAATGAAAGGTGCCGGATCTTGGAGATACTGTGAATTCAGTAAATATAATAAAGGGAGATAATTTGAACTCACTACAGCAACTTTCGAAATTGGAATCTGGTAAGAGATTCACGTTCACAAAGCAGAATTATATATAGTCAGAATTATTTGTGAACTACCAAGGACGGACAACATTCGAACGAACTACGACAGGGCGCCTAGCTATATATATATATTATATATATATATATATGGGGAAAAAAACATTTATACAGTGCTACAGATTATAAAAACCAGAACTCACTACTAATATAGATATATATGTATGTATATATATATATATATATATATATAAACAAAATCCTGGAAAGCACTGTATAAATGTTTTTTTCCCCATCTATTAATTTATTCCAACATTTTCGTATCCCTCGGTATTTGTAGATGTATGTATTTTCTCACCCTTATTTATATATATATATATATATATATATATATATATATATATATAATACTAAGGTCATACTAAGGTCGTACTACTGAACGTGTCGGATATCTTCGTGCCTTTCGTAAATTATACGCTAAGGTTGTCGTTATTTGACGGAAAGGCACGAAGATATCCACGATAAATTATACGCTAAAGTTGTCATTATTTGACGGAAAGGCACGAAGATATACGACACGTTTAGTAGTACGACCTTAGTATGACCCGTCCACCGAAACAAATCTTTAAAGGTGCCTAGGTGGTCAAATTGTCTAAGGCGCCTGCTATTGTGCGAGGCGCTGTGTCGAAGTTGGTGTCCTAGATGCGGGTTTGAATCCGATAGTAAGTGGTTTGTACAAACATTTCTCCACATATAATATTTAATGTTTGTACTTCTATCTTATAGATCCCACGTTACAGAACGTTTGTTATTCTGAATTTAATTCTCTCACAAATTATATATATATATATCTGTTTACTTGTATTGCTTAGTAATGCTGCCTAGTTGTGTTATACACATATCGCCTGATGAGATTTACTTACTCTGTCCCGTTTTAAAAAAGTGAAAAAGTGTTGTCACTGACTGTTACAAGGCGGTAGCCCTATTTCCAACCCGTTTATGTTTATGATATAACATACCTTGCTACGTTTTTATCCTGTAATTGTTTGTTTCTGGTTGACTGTAGTCCCTGAATGCTACATGTCATGTACGGTTCGAATTTTATATCTACTTTTGAACAAACTCGTATGCAACAATATACACATGCAATAAACGTTGTTTCCTTATCACAGGAGACGTTTGTAACTTGTTAAAGGCTAATCGTCTAATTCATTATATTGGTGGATAAAAAACCCTGACCTGACTCTGAGAATTACCATCTACATTGACAAAAAGTAGATATTAAATGCAATGAAAGACAGGAAATTCGTATAAATTCTGGCGGATTGTCTCACCGGATAATCCCTTCCCGGATCCGAAGTAGATTATTTTACATATATGGTATGGTGTATGTTGTTACTCTATAATCAGCAGCCAGAACGGTAAAGCCTCTGCTAGAATCCTTAAAATATTACACATGTAATTATAGTAGTAACAAAGAACATTTTACTTCTTCAAATGTTCGTATTTGTTCGTTGTGGAAACATGAGACAAACCCTGTTTACTCTGTAGACATGCAGATGTTAGTATACAATTATGCAGTTTGTGCGAGCAATCAACGTCTTTTTTTGTGACCTACGTATTCTTTGAATATGTTGCTGTCATGTAGATGTAGATATGTGTATCCTATAAGTATTTTAAAGTTTAAAAGCGGGTTGACTGTTATTCCATGATAAATAAATAAACTAAATGAAATATATTCCCATGGATCTAATGATGAAAATAACTTGTTGCTATCATGCAGATGTAACTGTGTACACAGTTTGAAAACAGTACGTTTTTTTTTGAATTTGAGAAATAAACTGAATAAATTTAAAACGTTTAATGTGAATTAACGAAGTGGAAAAAAACAGGTCAAGATAATTTAGATTTACCTACTTTTGGTAGACACATACTGCTGCCATGTTGATATAATTGTTACATATATGCTGGCTTGAAGTTTGAAGTTGTATCTTTTGTGGTGTACCTGAGTAATTGACTCTAAAATAATTTGATTATGCATTTATAATTTAAAATAGCGATGTCAAATTAGTGGGTGGTCTGCCTCCACCACAAAAATATCGATTGTGACACATAGCCTAAAATGTGCTGACAAATGACGTTAAACACCAAAAAATCTAATTTAACGAAACATGCTGAGTCTCATGTTTTACAGGAGAAGTAATTCATTAAACGATTTAAATCTAGAGAATTACAGCACAGTCAGCTTGTAGTAACTGACATAACAATTATACATTATTGATGGCTATGCTGTGTACTAATCACGTCTGTTCGAATATTCTGTTTTCCCGAAACAAGATGAGATATAAGCCATTAATTTTAATTTCTTAACTTCTTCATCGGGAAGCAATTAGTTACGCCAGTGTATACATTTGATATAGACGTATATGTAAATGTCGAACAGTATATATAGCATTCAAGGACCACAGTCAACCAAAAACACAGGCATATAAACAAACATCAATTACAAGGATGACTAAAATAAAAGACAAGGTTCATGACATGACAACCATGAAAATATTAACAATAGGGATAACGCTTCGGATATGTCGGTGGCAACGAAAATGCCACTGGGGTTTCAAAACCAGGTTCTGTGGTGCACCAAACCTCACTCTTACCGTTCTGTCATCCCAATCAAACGGGTAACACAAGACAATGTAAATAAAGAAATCCCCGCCATGCTATATCCTCTAATAAACTAGGCAGTATTATAAGAATATTGAATTATCTGTGTAGGTTGAGAAAATACGAAATTTTATAGAAATAAAATGGTCGAAATCGAGAATTCAGTTCTTGAAACCGGACTTTAAAATTATTGATAACAATAATTCCAATGCTAATTTACGTTGTTAAATACATGTTTGATATCATCAGTTCCATTCTGGATATCTCAAACTCATGTTTGATTATCGATATATAATTTCTGATATCACACAATAACGTTAAACTTTCTGATATTGATAATTATGCTTACTCCCCCAACACATGTTCGATTATATAGCCATATTGTGCATGCGCAATTCGTTTCAACCTAAACATAAACAGGAAAATGACAAAACTTTAAGTTGTATGTATTTAGTTCTTATTAGATATGTTTTAAATTACAAGGTTATAAGCCGCAGTCCCACAAAATGTGTTTTTTGCTGGCCTATATATCAGTATATAGAGATCGATAAAGAGTGAATATCATTGCTTGTGTTTTACAAATGTATTTGGTAGCTAGTTTGGAACATATAGCACACATTTGTGTTTGTGTATACACATACTATAAAACTAAAGCAAACATTACCCATGGAGATGGTTGTTTTATAATGCCTGATACAGTTTCATGTCTTGGTAATTCAAGTTCCAGTTGAATACATTCCGATAAAATGCTTCTAACTTTGGTGTCAGACCGGTGCAAATCAGCCCATTGAATACAATGCAATAAAGGCTGTATTTGGAGATCAGTCACAAGTTCCACAACATTCGTTCGCTTAAATACACGTTTATTCTGTGAATTAAACACATTTGGCTAGCAAACGGTCCCATATCTGGAATAAAACACCGATTCAGTTTTTCAACATTTCGCGTCATTCATTCACACTATGCGTATTTTGAAATAAATATCTGTCAAAACCACATCTCTGTGCTCATACTCTCTAAAGAAATACTCCTGAAAAACACCAGTAAAATACTTACTATTCATGACAACAGACATACTAATTTAACCTCAGGTTAGATTTAACAATGAAATAAGAACTAATCTAGGGAAAAACACATGCAAACCAGAAACTTTGGATTTTTTCAAGGAACTATTCTAGCACCCTACGACCCGGAAGTACTTCCTGACTGGTCTGACTCCCTTACTTCCTGACTGGTCTGACACCCTTTGCTACAATGCATCTCCAGAGTGTTTCATCACGGTGATTTAGTTCAATATGTATTTTATATGGTTCAGTTCTTTTTACATGTATCACAAAATCTATCCATTCAAAGCCAAATATATTCAGCTGTGCTGATAATAATATGGATGATAGTTTTTTCAATTTTTTTTGGTTTCTATAAACTTGTTATATATTTGTTGTAATGTTCTACTTGTTTTTCCGTTGTATAAACATGTTCACTTTGTAAACCATTGTCTAGACATGTACTATTTCTCTACAACGTGGGGGAAATCAATTATCTATATAATTATAGCGTACATGTCTTATGTGTAGAAGCTGCTAAAAAGGCGTTGATACATATTTCGTGAGACCCATTTTATCAAAACTTCAGTTTGAACATTTTGGTATATTCTATCAGACTGAGTGTATATTTTCCTTGGCAAGATGTACATTTCCTTGGAAATTAGAGTACAAAATACTTTTGTCGGTGAAACATTTTCAATATTACTATTGTTAATTTTACCAAAGTGTGAAAAAGTCAGTCATAGTTTACTTTGTCTCACCAATTTATTAGAAGTATGCTGCTTTTTGATATTTTCAGGTCGTTGTATTTTTTGTGAATCTGTTCATAGAATTCGAATAATATTTTTTCCAGTTTGTCTGAAAATATATATTGTTTAGTCTTGCCATTTTTTCTATTAAGAGTCTTCATGGAATTTACGAATCGCTTCGATTGTTATCTGAAGGTGTCCAAAACTAGTTTCCCGGTAACTTTC
This sequence comes from Cyrtodaria siliqua, assembly GCA_037043455.1. NCBI lineage: Eukaryota > Metazoa > Mollusca > Bivalvia > Adapedonta > Hiatellidae > Cyrtodaria > Cyrtodaria siliqua. Next base: position 8,635 of record JAWPHD010015685.1, on the reverse strand, counting down.
TGATAAGCAATAGGTGACCAAAGCGGACACGAATTTTTCTTAAAGCATCTCACAGACACCGCGTGTTCCAGCTTCCCCTAAGACACCTATTTATTAATTTACCTTCATCGAATTAGCACTTAATACTCATCCAACTTTCTGCCAGATTAGTTGTGAAATTCCCAATGGGCCTATCACTATTTTCAGCTAATCTATTTAATATAATTGAACAATCCTTAATAACATTAGTTACATCTGAAATTTTCTGTTGGTAGACCAATTTGGATTCATTTAGATCTTCCATAGTATTTTCAGTCCAATATAAACCAGCATCTGCCAGGGAAGTAGCAGTTTCTTATCAATATCAGATCCTGAACCCCAGCGGGAGTCCTTATGTGCGAATTAGTTCTGATCAGAAATATGTACAGTTTTAGCGAGAACAACGCAGTTTTGTAGTATGTTATAGACTTCGTTTGATGGGCGCCTTTAGGGCTGCAGTAATAGTTTCTTTTGATTTTGTATATTTTTTCACAAGTGTATTGTTGTACGTTTATGTTTTATGTTTTATGTTTATAACCGTCTGATGAAGCCGTAAAGGCGAAAACAGGTTTTGAGTATTAAGTTGTAAAGCACTGTTGAGTAATACCATATATATATAATGATATATGTATATATATATGGTATGGTTTAAAGAATTTTAGTTTTAGTTTTATTCATTACGTGATAAGTAGTGTTATCACGTTAGAATTGATATAAACCTCTAGAAGTCATTTCTGTGAATGACGTTAGGTCGTTTCCGTTAATCTGTATATAAATAAACGCCATGAAGAAGGTTGGAAAAACTACCGAAAGCTTGCGGCAAAATAAAATTGATTGTATTATATATAAACAACTATAAACATGATAATGCGTCTAACAAGGACACGGAATTATTAAATATTCAGAATAATTGTCATTTCAAAAATCGACGTGTCGCAGCCGGGAATTGAACCACGGACCTCTTGCCATCCGGGCAAGTATGCTTACCATTACACCACCACGCCATCCGATATTTGAATGACAATTATGACGTTATATTATGACGTAGCTCTTTAAACCTACTGAATTCCAGCGTTTGATTTCTCAGGCGACTACATACAACGTTTTTATTTCATACAAGTACTACACTTCTCAAAACTGCTAACTACACCGCTCACGTTTTGGGTTATATATATCGATGGGTTGAATGTTTTTCAATAAAATAAAAAGGAAATACCAATTCAATCATTTTTACATCATTTCATTTTATTTTTTTCATGGGCAATGCTAGAACTAAACCACAATAAGCAATTACAAACGACCCATGTAAACACTAAAGTCACACTTTTATGAACAAGAAATGAAAAGTGTGACTTTAGTGTTTACATGGGTCGTTTGTAATTGCTTATTGTGGTTTAGTTCTAGCATTGCCCATGAAAAAAATAAAATGAAATGATGTAAAAATGATTGAATTGGTATTTCCTTTTTATTTTATTGAAAAACATTCAACCCATCGATATATATAACCCAAAACGTAGCGGTGTAGTTAGCAGTTTTGAGAAGTGTATATTGCGTCTTAAAAGGACACTGAATTATTACATATTCAGAATAATCGTCATTTCAAAAATCGGCGTGCCAAGACATTTGGACATTAAGGTTTGTGTTCACACTTCTTATAAATTACTGGATTGATTTCGATGTCCCATAAATAGTTATCATATTTGGCATATCACTTGACACGTCACGTAGCTGTATACAAAAACATGACATCATATTAACAACAATCAACGTCATGATTTCACCTACACAACTGCGCCATGTATAAGGTAAATTGAGAACATTAAAGTGACACTTTCACGTCATATGGGTGAGCTATTAAACAGAATGCGCACTCTTCTGTTTTATATTATTACTTAAATAAACTCATAAGATGTTTAATTCCTTTACTCTGAGCAATATGTTAACCAGAAAGTACGTTTTCCCCGGTGTCAGATTGTGATGATTTATGAGTTTGTAAATATTATTTATTAGGATAATCGAGATAAAAACGACTGAGTGTTCCATTAAGTTATCTTGGATGGAATTAACACTTAAACAGAATCGGTTTTTATATTGATTGACTCGTTGAAATTTAGGAAATTGTTAACTGTTTCGCACTGCGCTGTATATTATGTATTCCAAATAGTACGAAACTACTGTGTCTAGACAAATTGTTGTTATCCCAATGGGTACGAAATGTGCACCTCCTGTAGCAGATTTGTTTTTGTATTCCTATGAAATAGATTTTGTGTTAAGTCTTTCAACCGATACACATACAAATGTCGTCGAAGCCTTTAATAACTTCTCCCGATATCTGGATGATTTAAACACTGACAGCATTTTTTTTTTCTACTCTGTTGAATATTATCTAACCGAAATTTATTCAACAAAGCTTATATTTCTGATACTGCCTTTTCTTTTCTCGATTTAAATCACTCGGTTGCGAATGGACAAATAATAGGCACAATATATGACAAAATTGATGGTTTCAATTTATTTTGACATTCTAAGTTATCCCCGCTTAGACGGGGATGATTCCCGACCAACATCTTATTGGGTATATGTTTCTTAAAAGTATTATTTTATTTCTAGCACTTGTAGTCGAGTTGAGAACGTTTGTATTACTAAAACACTACTCCGAGGTCGACTCTACCATTACCATAAACTTTAAAAAGACTTCGTAATACAATTTATCACATAACATGTGGTGTGGGAGTGTAATAACACCATTCAATATTTTCGATTTTCCACTAGTGGTATAACATAACGTTAATGACGTCATGGACGTCACGTTAATGTACATGTTCTGATGTAATGTGGCGTTATAAGTTATGTAACAAATAGAATCTAAAATTCGTTCTCATTCATTATTGAATTTATTAAACACGATTGTTCTTGTTCATAGAGTGTGTACTATAATTGGTGTTTACAATAAAACACATTTAACACAGTTCTATCTATAGTTTAAAGCATTTTATTCTTAGTTTTATTCATTACGTGATAAGTAGTGTCATCGCGTTAGAATTTATTCAAGTGAGAAGTATGTTTAACAGTTTGCAAGATGGCAATACAAAAATACATAATACAGTTACCTCGTATACGTTACAATTATTAATGAGAATACATGTACAATAGAACACACACTAGCCATAAATGCTATACATACATCAATAAACTTCGGAAGCATAATTTGAAAGTTAGTTTTATTTCTGTGATGTTTTATTCCCGTGACATTCATGTACATGTTAAACATGCAACACATATGAATGATAATAAACATATACATATTCTTCGAAATAGTTTAAGAAAACGAAATTCTGACCAAAATAATCCGATTCTATTTTCTTCCTTCTCAGACTGAGATGTTTTCGGATCGAACCTGAACAACAAGTAATATATAGAGTCTGGTCTCAGCGAGTTTGTTTATTTAAACACCGAGTGGGGCGTAGTCCATCGAGGTGTTTAAATAATCAATGAGCTAAAACAGACTCTATCTGTTTTGAAGTATGGTGTAATTAATGACCCTGTACGTACTCAAAATTCCATTTATCGGAAGTTAGAGTATGTTAAGACGGCGGCCCTTTTAGATTTAATGCAATGCGTTCATCAAAGCAATTTCACCGTCAATACTACAATTGATATACTATACACGGTTTAGACCAATTTTTAGCTCGACTATTTGAAGAATAAGAGAGCTTATGTAATCACCACGGGGTCGGCGTCGGCGTTGGCGTCGGCGTCGGCGTCCCACATCAAGGTTTGCGTGTAAGCAGTGTTTACAAGTCTATATCTCTTACATTTCTTATCCTAGCACAACTAAATTTGGCCATGGGCTTCCTTATAGCATTATCTTGAGGGCTGCATAAACAATTTTGGTTCCTGTAACCCATGGGCTCCCATAAAACCCAAATTATGACAGCCCTTAAAATATGTCTGTTTCACATCAAATTTTGCGTGATAGCTGTGTTTACAGGTCTATATCTCTTACAATTCTTACCCTAGCACAACCAAATTTGGCCATGGGCTTCCTTATAGTATTATCTTAAGGGCTGGATAAGCAATTTTGGTTCCCGTAACCCCTGGCTCCCATGGAACACACATTCTGATAGCCCTTAAAATATGTCTGTTTCACATCAAATTTTGCGTGAAGCTGTGTTTACAGGTCTATATCTCTTACATGTCTTGTCCTAGCTGAACTAAATTTTGGAATTGGTTTCCTTATAGTATGTTGTAAAGGGTTGGATAAGTAATTTTGTCTTCTGCAAATTCTGGGCTCCCATGGAACCCAAATTGTGATGGCCCATAAAATGTGCAATAAAGGCAGATCTAGGTTTGCATGTAAGCATTTATATATCTATAATTTAGGTTTAGGATTTGTCATAGCATAATGCATCTTATTACTTCGCCCATATTGGGGCATGGGCTCCCTCCTCCCCCCACCCATACCCCCACTCCCCTCCACACCTTTTTTATTTTTTATATTTTTATTTTTTTACATATTTCTGTGTTGTTTTAGCCAATTCTTACACATATATGTTGCACCCCCCCCCACACTGCCCTCCCCCGCCTCCTACCCCTCCCCCTCCCCCTCTCCCCTCCCCCGACTTGAAACTTGTTTTGTTTTACATATTTCTTTGTCGTTTTAGTCAATTCTTAGTTATATATGTTGCCCCCCCCCCACCCCCAACCCAAACCCACCCCCGCCTCTCTACCCCGCTCCACCCCCATACCCCACCTCCACTTGAAATCTAATTGTTTACATTTTTTTTATTTTTACATATTTCTGTGTTGTTTTAGTCAATTCTTACACATATGTCGCAACCCCCCTCCCCCGACCCCCGCCTCTCACCCCGTCATCCCTCCCCCTCCCGACTGGAAACTTTTTTTCTTTCTATTTCTTTGTTGTTGTTGTAAATTATTACACATATATGCCCCTCCTCCCACCCAACCTCCACCCCACTCCCGCCTCTCACCCCCGCTCCAACCCCCTACCCACCCCCACTTGAAACTTTTTTTTTTTACATATTTCTGTGTTGCTTTAGTCAATTCTGACACATATATGTTACCCCCTCCCAACCCACTCCCGCCTCTCAACCCCGCTCCCCCAGCCCCCACCCTACCCCAACTTGAAAATCATTTTTTTTTTTTTTTTTTTACATATTTCTGTGTTGTTTTAGTCAATTCTTACACATATTTGTTGCAACCTTCCCCGCCCCCACCCCACAGCCTGCCGCCCCTCCCCCTTCCCCCCCACACTTGAAACTTTTTTTTTACATTTATTTTTTACATATTTCTTTGTTGTTTTAGTCAATTCTTACACATATATGTTGCCCCCTCTCCCTCCCACCCCCAACCCACTCCTGCCTCTCACTTCTGCTCCACCCCCACCCCACCCCCATTTGAAACTATTTTTTTTGTTTTACATATTTCTGTGTTGCTTTAGTCAATTCTTACACATATATGTTGCCCCCCAACCCTCCCCCCCCCCCGTCTCTCCCCCCACCCCACCCACACTTGAAAATCTTTTTTTTTTTTTTACATATTTCTTTGTTGTTTTAGTCAATTCTTACACATATATGTTGCAACCTTCCCCGCCCCACCCCACAGCCTGCCGCCTCTCCCCCCTTCCCCCCCCCACTTGAAACTATTATTTTACATTTATTTTTTTACATATTTCTTTGTTGTTTTAGTCAATTCTTACAAATATATGTTGCCCCCTCTCCCTCCCACCCCCAACCCACTCCCGCCTCTCACCTGCTCCACCCCCCCACCCCACCCCCACTTGAAACTATTTTTTTGTTTTACATATTTCTGTGTTGCTTTAGTCAATTCTTACACATATATGTTGCCCCCCCCCCCCGTCTCTCCCCCACCCCACCCCCACTTGAAAATCTATATATTTTTTTTACATATTTCTTTGTTGTTTTTGTCAATTCTTACACATATATGTTGTCCCCTCCCCCCGCCCCCAACCCACTCCTGCCTCTTCCCCCCACTCCCCCACACCCCACCCCCACTTGAAACTATTTTTTTTACATATTACTGTGTTGCTTTTGTCAATTCTTACACATATATGTTGCCCCCTCCCCCCCCCCACCCCCCACTTGAAACTATTTTTTTTTTTTTTACATATTTCTGTGTTGTTTTAGTCAATTACACATATATGTTGCAACCCCCCTGCTCCACACCCCCCAACCCACGACTTGAAACTTCCCCGCCACCACAACCCGACCCGCCGCCTCTCCCCCTTCCCCCCACACTTGAAACTTTTTTTTTTTTTTACATATTTCTTTGTTGTTTTAGTCAATTCTTACACATATATGTTTCTTCATTCACTCCCCACACCATACACCCCCACCTCACTCCCACCCCCACCCCGCACCCCACTCAAAACTCGAATTTTTATTTTTTTACATTTTTTTTTATTTCTGTGTAGTTTTGGTCAATTCTTACACATAGTTATGTTGTGCTCCCAACCCCACCCCACATTGTTGTAGCCTTGTTTTCTGATGTTATATACTAGCTATAAATTTATTATTCTCTGAAAAATCGAATAGTCGAGCTGCGCTGTTCTCCGACAGCTCTTGTTAATTTGGCGGACTCAGTGCTTGTATTGATAGAAATAAAATTATACAATCAGATACAAACATGAATGTTTTACTAATTATGTTGTTGTAAATAGCGCGTCAATAACACAGATGTACTAGTACACTCTAAATTTACTATTGCTCGGTCACGTTACGAACTATTGCACGTTTGGCATATTTCCAGTCAGAATGGTCAAGCTATTGCATCACACATGACTGCCTCTAGATCAATGAAAAACGCTTATATTTTATGATATATAATAATAAGGAATGGTGTTGATGCTTACCAAGATGAGTATGATGTTACATTATTGCAGAAACCAACCAACTGCTAAAAACTAAAAAAGTCCTAATGTCATAAATAATGGTTTCTTTTATAAATTGTATGAATACCTAAAAGTAATACACTATCTTTATGTGGGTAATGTGGGTGTACTACCTTCAATAATGTTATAAAACAAATGACACATTACTGTAAATAGTAGGTATTATGGTGGAAGTATTAAACATAAATATGAACACTTCATCCTCAATCATTAATATCCATAGGTGTAAGACTTTTGACGACGTCCGTCACGGAAATTTTACATGGGAATATTACCGGTTAGAGAGGTACCAGGATTTCTTGATTCAGTATATACCAATGTCCGCTCTGTGTGCTTGGGTGTTTGTGTGCAGCTGTAAGATAAGTGCAAAGAGAAAACATTGATTGTCCTAAACTCTAGATTGTTTTCTTCAGGATTCGAACATTTGCAAATCATAACTTTAATCACTGAGTTTTCTTCTTGACATATTCTGTTGGGCATATTCAGTTTGGCATATTCTGTTTGGCATATTCCTTATTGTTGAGTTAATTACTTAATAGCTTATTTAGCACGGCCTATTGTAAAATAACTAATTATTTAAAACAAGCATTAAATTCCAATGTGTATGTCGTTGATATGAAACATCTGCATGAATATTTATAGTAAACACTTCATTTTATGGAATATTTTCATAGGTACCCGTAAACTGTGCATTTAGCATGTTTAGCTAATTGTTCAGTATTCTACCATACTTAACAGTTAGATGTAGTAAATGCGTTACGGGCGTTGGGGAGGGGGAGGGGGTGGGGGTATTGCTTTTGGCAATTTTGGCGTTTTAAGTTCCCACACCTTTGATGTGAAAACATATATATTATTTATTGTAAAAAATAAATGCTATTACTATTTGACATGTTCGTCATTTCTTAAATAAATGACAATTTCAATTTCAATATTTATTACGGGTGTTCTTTTGTACTTCCATACAATTGTTTATGATTTCACACATCAAACAAAGGGTAACCTTATGAGTGTAAATGATAAGGTATACATAAATGATTTTAATCATCTTGGAACAGCTTTTAACTATACTGGGAATTTTGCTTTAAACCAAGAATATGTCATTGGTAAAAGTTTTAAAACACTTAATTCGCGTTTAGCAAATACACGCAAGTTCAAATTAAAACCAAGTACTATGTGCCAGTTGTTTAATGCATTTGTAGGAGGATCTATTCTACATTATAGTTGCATTACATTATAAAATTTTAGCAACAGCTAATATAATCCTTTCCAATATTTATAATTCATTATTGCAAGCTTATAATACAGGAGTTGTTGATTGGTTATTTAATGTAAAGACCCTACTCGAATTGAATTGAATGTTGTTTTACGGCTCATCAACACAGTATAGGTTATTTAGAGCCGCCGCAGAAAGAGGGGAAGGATACATAGGAATCCTGGAACCGTGCCCTACTCTTATTATCGATAGAGAAGATGAATATCATTTCATTACAAATTGCCCTGCTCTTCATGATATAAGAAGCAGTTTTTTATTGAAAAATATTATAAAAGTCCGAGCCTTATGAAATTCTGCATATTAATGAAAACTGAAAATAAAAAAGAATTAATAAATTGCCTAAATACATCGAAAGAGCATTTGACCAAAGAACTCTTTCATTAAGCATTCCAGTTTAAGTTCATTCTATACAG
>JAWPHD010015684.1:0-53916 GCA_037043455.1 Cyrtodaria siliqua | reverse complement strand
GGATTATACGGTAACTGGGATTATTCCGCTCATTTCAGATACTTCGTCCATAATTGTAATGGGTCTTTTATAGTTTGTACCGTTTCAGGTATTGGGTCTGTATTTGCTATGTAGCTGTTTGGTATCAAATTATGTCTGGTTTGATTGTGGTTGACTTCGAAAAAGTAATGAAAGAATTATAACCCTTTAAATTTCACTATGACATTTGTGACCACTCTTCGTCCGTCGTCTGTCGTCAACTTTTAGTTTGTTTACACGATAGTGGCCACATTTCTTGAGCAATCTTAACCAATAAGATCTCGGACGAGTTCGATAATGGGCATGATCGGACCAGTAACACTAGAGTTATGGCCCCTGAATTAGCAAAAAAATGCAGTTGTTCATCTTGTTTACACGATAAAGGCCACGTTTCTTGAGCAATCTTAATCAGACTTGCACAGATTGTATATGACCATAAGATCTCAGATGAGTTCAATAATGGGCAAAATCGGACCAGTAACACCAGAGTTATGGCCCCTGAATTAGCAAAAATGCAGTTTTACATGTTGTTAACAGGATACAGGTCACATTCCTTGAGCAATCTTAACCAAACTTAGTTTTTTGTAGGTTTATTTTTTATTATACGAAACTTAGCAGGAAGCATTGGTATGATGTCTAGTTGTGCATATTGCGTTTTTTTTTGTTGATTACTCCTCCTAAACACCTTGTTGGATTTCGATGAGACTTGGCAGGAAGCATCGGTAAGATGTCTTGTTGTGCGAATCGCTGTATATCAATGAAGTCTTGGACAAGATCAAAAACCAGCTAGCTCTTGTAAGTAACGACAGAGTTATGTCCCTTGATTTATTGAAAAATTCTATATTGTATTTTCCTTTGTTAAATCTGTAGCTACTTCATTTTTAGCTCTACCGGTCAAAGGCCAGCAGAGCTTATGGGATGCCGAGTTGACTGTCCGTCGTTAACTTTTGTCTCGTTAAGACGATAGGGCCTTGATTTTTCATCTGATCTTTACCGAACTTTACCAGATGTTCATGTCAATGAAAGCTCGGACAATTTCGTAAACCACCCAAATCGGACCAGTAACAGTGGAGTTATGGTCCTTGATTAGTTAAAAATGCTGTATTTTGCCTCCTTAAGATGTTAGGGTTTTAATTTTTAGCTCGACTATTCGAAGAATAAGAGAGCTTATGTAATCGCGTTGGCATCCCACATCAAGGTTTGCGTGTAAGCTGTGTTTACAAGTCTATATCTCTTACATTTCTTATCCTAGCTGAACTAAATTTTGGTTTTCTTATAGTATTTTGTAAAGGTTTGGGTAATTAATTTTGTCTTCTGCAAATTCTGGGCTACCTTGAACCCAAATTGTGATGGCCCAAGAAATGTGCAATAAAGGCAGATCTAGGTTTGCATGTAAGCATGTATATATCTATAATTTTGGTTTGAGATTTCTTATAGCATTTTGCATCTTATTCATACTTCACCCATATTGGGGCATTGGCTCCCTCCTCCACCACGCCCCCGACTCCCCCCTCTCCCCCCCCCCCCCACACACTTTTTTTTTTTTTTTTTACATATTTCTGTGTTGTTTTAGTCAATTCTTACACATATATGTTGACCCTCACCGCCGCCCGCTTGAAACTTAATTGTTTTGGTTTTTTTAACATATTTCTGTGTTGCTTTTGTCAATTCATACACATAGCTATCTTGCCCCCACCCCATCCCACTTTTTGTCAATTCATACACATAGCTATCTTGCCCCCACCCCATCCCCACACTCTCACCCCACTCGAAATATTTTTATTTTGTTTTAACATATTTCTGTGTTGTTTTGGTCAATTCTTACACATATATGTTGCCCTCCCCACACTCCGCCTCTTCCCCATCCCCACTCAATACTCGATTTTTAAATATATTTTTTTACATATTTTTGTTTTGTTTTGGTGAATTGTTACATAGCTTGTTACATAGCTTTTTTTTTTTTACATATTTCTGTGTAGTGGTCAGTTCTTACACATAGCTATGTTGCACTCCCAACCCCACCCCACATTGTTTTAGCCTTATTTTCTGATGTTATATACTAGCTATATAATTTATTATTCTCTGAAAAATCGAATAGTCGAGCTGCGCTGTTCTCCGACAGCTCTTGTTCATTCTATCTTTACCAAACTTTAATAGGTTGCTAATGTCGATGAGAGCTCGGACAAGTTTAAAAACCAGCCAGATCGGACCAGTAACAGCGGAGTTGTGGCCCTTGATTTGGTTAAAAATGCTATATTTTGCCTCGTTAATCAATAGGGTCTTCATTTTTCATCTGATCCTTACAAAACTTTACCAAATTTTTTAGTTATGGCCCTTGATTTAGTTAAAAATGCTGTATTTTGCCAAAAACTTTCATAAAACATAAATTGCAGTCACTAGCTTTTGAATCCAAAAAAACAATCATTTACCCCTAAAGTGATGGACACTGTGCCATGCCATTCTGTGAGCAACTCTGAGGCCCCACCTTCTACGGTCTCATTTCCTTTGTTTGACAACATTTTGTGTCAATTTCTACTTTACATTAAATCTTAAGTTGAAAAGGTGAACTTGTTGATCACGTGACATTCACGTATGTTTGTGTTTATAATTAAGAAAATTTAAAAAGCATGAAAATAAAATATCTCAGGAGCGTCTGTGGCCAAGTTAAGAGTCTTTGACTATGGGTTTGATCCCTCATGGGCCTAGAAATCTTGATGAGTGGAAGCTATCCTGCTGGCTTGCGGAATGTAGGTGGTTCCACCCAGGTGCCCACCCATGCACAAACTTTTTCTGGAGGGGCCTTGGGGTCTTCATCCACCAATGGAAGCTGGAAAGGTCGTCATATGACCTAAGCTGTTGGCGCGACTATAAAATCCAATTCAGTTTAATTCTTGTTATCTCCAATAAAATCAATTTATTTTATAAAAATTAATTGAACATGATTGTATAAAATGATATTCATTTACGGATTTTTGGTCCAAAATATTGCTTGTGTCCTAATATATACTTAAAAAAAAAAAGCCCAGATTTTTGGAAAAGTCGTCCCTTATATAAAACTCACTAAACTCCTAGATTGAGGTCTTGAAAATATCACATTGTATGATATAGTTATAGAAAATCTCCATTACGTCACTTACACACTTACCTGTAAACGTTTGTTTCTGAACGCCTTGTAGACATTCGCTCCACAACCAAAAGGAGAACAATGAAAACTGAGCGGAACCCACTTCCGAGAAGGAGCGAAAGCGCAGTTTTCATCAACAAACTGAGAATGATCTACTTTTATTTCTTTTAACAAGAACAACAGAGATTTTTTCAAAAATCGGGGAATGTGTTTCCGTGTAGGCATATTTATACTTATTGTAGAATACAATTTTGCCTTTTAAAAGTGTAAATTTTCTCCTGTCGATAGTTGGTGCAGGTTTCTCCACGGATCACACTTTCAACTTGTTTTTGGAACCTATTTGCATTCAAGAAGTATTTCGATGGTGAATATTTCTCGAATCATTTGTCTGTTGCGTCGTGCCACGTCCCGTCCCGTTTTATATTTAACAGATAATAGTTACACGGTTACATATTTGCTTTTCATTTGGTATGATGTGAAAATACATTATGAAAACCACATAAAGTTACATTCCACTAATTATACAGGGTTCTAAGGTTCCATCCACTAATTTTTACACAAGATTACACAAAGTTTTTCATTATTAGTGCTGTTATTTAACAGATAATTTTTGCATATGTTCTTCTTTTATGACGTGAAAATGTGTAATAATAACCTCATAAAGTTATACACTACTGATTTTAAGACCTCATAAGGTTACACTCCACTAGTTTACGTTGTGTCGCGTCTCGTCACGTCCCGTTGCATTATTTAACAACTAATGGTTGCATATTTGCTTTCCTTTTTGGTATTTTGTGAAAATACATTGTGAAAACAACAAAGGTTACATTCCACTAATTATACACACTTCATAAGGTTATCCTCCATTAATTTTTATGTAAGACTACACATATTTATACACCCGCCAAACAAGATTTATTGGGGCTATATAATAATCACTTCCAAGTTATTTGCTTAGCAGATGATGGTTGCATATGAACATACTTTAATGAAAACCATATACGGTTACACTCCACTTATTTTTACTAAGACTCCAAATATTTTAATTATTTGTTGCGTTATTTAACAGATAATCAGATAATTGTTGCATATTTTCTTTACCTTTTTCTTATAAATATTTGTAATTGAGACTCTGCTCAGCACAAACTTCAGAGTATTCCCACGCATCAATATTAAGAAAATGATACCTATTCTGACTGGACACCAATACGGGAGTATTAAAGTTCTCTAGCCATGTTTTGTTTTATGAATATCTTTATGTTTATTTAAATCGAAATCAATACACAACAATAGATATTTACAATTCACACATTGCAATATCTGAAAAGCCCGAATAAGACATTATTTGATGTAGAAAACTTTTAACAGGTAAATTTATCCACAGGTAAATGTATTTATCAATTATCTGGCAAAAGATGTGCAGCTATACAAATCAGATTTATCATTTCCCCTAGTGGTAAAAGTATTATCTACGTCATGGAAATAATACACATATAGCTATTAGCTATGTTGCCCCCATCCCCCCACCCCACACTCGAAACTTCTTTTTTTTTTACATATCTATCAGTATGCCCCCCCCCCCCCTCCACTCACTCACCAATGCCCAGCACCCCCCCCCCCCCCCCCCCATTTTATTTATACTTTTAATTGGCACATATACATTATTACATGACATGAACACCTGGATAGAGTTTAGACAAAACAGTAATTTTGCCGGTTTTTGGCGGTTTAGTTTCTTTAAGCTGTATTGTAACACGTGTTTGGCATTTTGCAATATGGTAGACCAAACATTATTTCCTAATGGAAAGTATTGCTGTTAGCAAATCTTTATTTGCATTTGGTATTAGCCAAATACTTCAAAGAATAATGTCATTACTAGAAGAAATAAAATAAGTGCCAGTAATCACAAAATATCTTTTGATACATGTACATTTATATTCCTAATTATGTGGCTAAATCAGTAAGAAGTTGAATGTTGGTAGAAACATCAAAAGAACTTGTAAAGTCAGTAATGCTTCAATAATCACTGATAATTTCACTGTTTTCATCAATCGCTTTGTCTCAAAATCATCTGGAGAGAAAAATCTCACTTCGCAAATTGTATAAGATTTTTAGATTTGCTTAATGCAAATTGAAGTTATGAGATTTGTTTGCGCATTTAACATTTTTGGATGAGGTATTTGAGCAAAAAAAACATGAATTTCCCCTTATCTCCCCCTTAAGTGATCCCTGTGTTTTTGCAGGTCAGTTGGCGCCCCCACAAGGGAGAGAACTAGTGCTTAACTATATCATAGAGAGAAAGAGAATGGATGATCTCGTCGGCAGTTGTATCGATGGAAGGTTCAAGGAGCAGAAGGTAAGGCTTGTTCTGTAAAGTAACCTTGTAGATGTGTCCTACAGTATTTTGAAATCCAATCAATAAAGTTTTTTTACCACTTTTACGGTTCCCGAAAGGCGGGTGCGTACAATATAAGGAAACAATAAAAAGATATTTTTTTTCTCTTGCAGAAAATCGATGTCTGGGAAGAAAAACCTTGACGACGAACAGACATCGAGACAGAAAATTGTGAATACCGATAATACACAATTTTTTCGTAATTTACTCGCTTCATATAAGTAATATATTGACTTAATTCGAATTATAAATGAATAAAGTGTATTAAGATGCTTGTTAGCTCTACTGGCCAAGGGTCAGCAGAGCTTATGGGATGGTGTGTTGTCCGTCTTCCGTCCGTCGTCCGTCGTCCGTTAACTTTTCTTCAAACGACTTCTCCTCAGAAAGCGCTTGGCTAATTTTGACCAAACTTCACATGGATGATCCTTAGATGAATGCTTTTTAGGTTTGTTAAAATTAGGTCAGCACTACATCCAAGATGGCTGCCATTACCAAATATAGTCGAAACCTTAAAAAATCTTCTTCTCCAGAACCGTTGGACAGATTTCAACAGTTTTTCTTTTAAAATGATCGCCAACGCCTAGACTATCAAATTTGTTCAAATAAAGACCCCGGGGTCAAAAATGGCCGTGCCCCGGGGGTCCAAAGTTTGTATATTGAGGTTTTGCATGTTTTACATATAGACATATAGGAAAAAACTTTAAAAAAATCTTATCTGAAACTACAAGGCACAGAGCTCTCATGTATTACATGTAGCACCAGCTTATGGTCCTCTACTAAGTTTGTTCAAATGGTGACCCTGGGGTCAAATTTGTCCCCGCCCCGGGGGTCACAGTTTTACATAGACTTATATAGGGTTTTTGTTTTTAAAAATCTTCTTCTCGGAAACTACAACAGCCACAGGTTTGATATTTTGCATTTACTATAAGCTTATGGTCCTTTACCAAGTTTGTTCAAATGGTGACCCTGGGGTCACATTTGGCCCCGCCCCAAGGGTCAGATGTTTAACATAGACATGTATAGGGAAAAACTTAAATAATCTTCTTCTCTGAAACTGCAAGAGCCAGAGGTTTAATATTTTGCATTTGCTATAAGCTTGTGATCCTCTACTAAGTTTGTTCAAATGGTGACCCCGGGGTCTAATTTGTCCCCGCCCACGGGGTCACAGTTTTACATAGACTTATATAGGTGTTTTTTTAGCTCACCTGAGCCGAAGGCTCAAAGGTGAGCTATTGGGATCACTCTTCGTCCGTCGTCCGTCGTCGTCGTCCGTCGTTAACTTTTGCTTCAAACGACTTCTCCTCAGAAACCGCGTGGCCAATTTTGACCAAACTTCACGTGGATGATCCTTAGGTGAATGCTTTTTAGATTTGTTAAAATTAGGTCAGCGCGACATCCAAGATGGCCACCATTACCATATATAATTGAAACCTTAAAAAATCTTCTTCTCAAGAACAGCTGGACAGATTTCGACAGTTTTTCTTTCAAAATGATCGCCAAAGCCTAGACTATCAAGTTTGTTCAAATGAAGTCCCCAGGGTCAAAAATGGCCATGCTCCGGGGGTCCAAAGTTTGTATATTGAAATTTTGCATGTTTTTCATATAGACATATAGGAAAAAACTTTACAAAATCTTCTTCTCTGAAGCCACAAGGCACAGAGGTCTCATGTATTACATGTAGCATCAGCTTATGGTCCTCTACTAAGTTTGTTCAAATGGTGACCCTGGGGTCAAATTTGTCCCCGCCCCTGGGGTCACAGTTTTACATAGACTTATATATAAAAAAAAAAAAAAAAATCTTCTTCTCGGAAACTACAAGAGCCAGAGGTTTGATATTTTGCATTTACTATAAGCTTATGGTCCTTTACCAATTTTGTTCAAATGGTGACTCTCGGGTCACATTTGGCCCCGCCCCAAGGGTCACATGTTTTACATGTATAGGGAAAAACTTAAAAAATCTTCTTCTCTGAAACTGCAAGAGCCAAAGGTTTAATATTTTGCATTTGCTATAAGCTTATGGTCCTCTACCAAGTTTGGCCCCGTGTGGTTTTCGGGGGCCCCCGTTTGGTCACGGGGCAAAGAATAGGGCCACTGCAGATCCCTTTGGAGGGATAGGCAGAGGAATAGAATCCCCCCAAATTCATGTTCATTTTATCATTTTTTGTTCATGTTCATTAAAGGTCTTCATCATGATCCCTGCATTGTTTCTATCGCTCGCATCAAAATAGCAGTGGCAGAAAAACAATAACGTGGCTCCAGCGTAAATGGAGTTTCTACGATAGAATTTGCAGCAACTCTGCAATTCAGGGTGAGAAGGTTCTAGGCCCATTTTCCATATTTTATCTCGATGTACATGGAAGATGAGTCTGGCATGTTCATGCCTTTTAGGCGCCATATAACCTTTTCATGTGTTGGTGCACCTTAAAACCCCAATTCAATTCAATTCAATTCTACCAAGTTTGTTCAAATGGTAACCCAGGGGTCACATTTAGCCCCGCCCCGGGGTTCACAGTTTTACATAGGCTTTTATAGGGAAAAACTGAAAAAAATCTTCTTCTCTGGAACTACATGACACGGAGCTCTCATGTATAACATGTAGCATCAGCTTATGGTCCTCTACTTAGTTTGTTCAAATGGTGACCCTGGGGTCAAATTTGTCCCTGCCTCGGGTGTCACAGTTTTACATAGACTTATATAGGAAAAGAAATTATTAAAAAATCTTCACGGAAACTACAAGAGCCAGAGGTTTGATATTTTGCATTTAATATAAGCTTATGGTCCTTTACCAAGTTTGTTCAAATGGTGACCCTCGGGTCACATTTGGCCCCGCCCAAGGGTCACATGTTTTACATAGAGATGTATAGGGAAAAACTTAAAAAATCTTCTTCTCTGGAACTGCAAGAGCCAGAGATTTAATATTTTGCATTTGCTATAAGCTTATGGTCCTCTACCAAGTTTGTTCAAATGGTGACCCTGGTATCAAACTTGGCCGGGCCCCAGGGGTCACAGTTTTATATAGACATATATATAGGAAAAAAACAATCGTCTCTTAAACTGCAAAAGGCAGAGGTTTAATATTTTGCATTTACTATAAGATTATGGTCCTCGATCAAGTTTGTTGAAATGGTAACCCTCTGGCCAAGGTGTTACTCTCTAGCACCTTCATTTTGTATTTGATCTTTACCAAACTTTGTCAGGGTCTTAAACTGTCTATATCAATGTTGTTATACACAACAGAGCCCACATTTCTAGAACAATCTTAACCAAACTTGCACAGATTGTATATGACCATAAGATTTCGAAGAAGTTGGATAATGTGCCAGTACTCAGGTGATCGCTTTAGGGCCATCTTGGCCCTCTTGTAATGGTTCAAATTTACTCAGGTGTGCGATATAGGGCCATCATGGCCCTCTTGTTTTTAAATCTTCTTCTCGGAAACAGCAAGAGCCAGAGGTTTGATATTTTGCATTTAGTATAAGCTTATAGTCCTTTACCAAGTTTGTTCAAATGGTGACCCTCAGGTCATATTTGGCCCCGCTCCAAGGGTCACAGTTTTACATAGACTTATATATATATATATATAAAGGGGGAAACATCTTCTCTGAAACTGCAAGAGCCAGAGGTTTAATATTTTGCATTTACTATAAGATTATAGTCCTCTACTAAGTCTGTTCAAATGGTGACCCTGGGGTCACATTTGGCCCCGCCCCAAGGGTCACATGTTTTACATAGACATGTATAGGGAAAAACTTAAAAAATCTTCTTCTCTGAAATTGCAAGAGCCAGAGGTTTAATATTTTGCATTTGCTATAAGCTTATGGTCCTCTACCAAGTTTGTTCAAATGGTGACCCAGGGGTCACATTTGGCCCCACCCCGGGGGTCACGGTTTTACATAGGCTTGTATAGGGAAAAACTGAAAAAAAAAATTCTTCTCTGGAACCACATGGCACAGAGCTCTCATGTATTACATGTAGCATCAGCTTATGGTCCTCTACTAAGTTTGTTCAAATGGTGACCCAGGGGTCAAATTTTTCCCCGCCCCGGGGGTCACAGTTTTACATAGACTTATATAGGATTTTTTTTTTAAAAATCTTCATCTTGGAAACTACAAGAGCCAAAGGTTTGCTATTTTACATTTATTATAAGCTTATGGTCCTTTACCAATTTTGTTCAAATGGTGACCCTGGGGTCACATTTGGCCCCGCCCCAGGGATCGCATGTTTTACATAGACATGTATAGGGAAAAACTTAAAAAATCTTCTTCTCTGAAACTGCAAGAGCCAGAGGTTTAATATTTTGCATTTGCTATAAGCTTATGGTCCTCTACCAAGTTTGGCCCCGTGTGGTTTTCGGGGGCCCCGTTTGGTCACGGGGCAAAGAATAGGGCCACTGCAGATCCCTTTGGAGGGATAGGCAGAGGGGTAGAATCCCCCAAATTCATGTTCATTTTATCATTTTTTGTTCATGTTCATTAAAGGTCTTCATCATGATCCCTGCATTGTTTCTATCGCTCGCATCAAAATAGCAGTGGCAGAAAAACGATAACGTGGCTCCAGCGTAAATGGAGTTTCTACGATAGAATTTGCAGCAACTCTGCAGTTCAGGGTGAGAAGGTTCTAGGCCCATTTTCCATATTTTATCTCGATGTACATGGAAGATGAGTCTGGCATGTTCATGCCTTTTAGGCGCCATATAACCTTTTCATGTGTTGGTGCACCTTAAAACCCCAATTCAATTCAATTCAATTCTACCAAGTTTGTTCAAATGGTAACCCAGGGGTCACATTTAGCCCCGCCCCGGGGTTCACAGTTTTACATAGGCTTTTATAGGGAAAAACTGAAAAAAATCTTCTTCTCTGGAACTACATGACACGGAGCTCTCATGTATAACATGTAGCATCAGCTTATGGTCCTCTACTTAGTTTGTTCAAATGGTGACCCTGGGGTCAAATTTGTCCCTGCCTCGGGTGTCACAGTTTTACATAGACTTATATAGGAAAAGAAATTATTAAAAAATCTTCACGGAAACTACAAGAGCCAGAGGTTTGATATTTTGCATTTAATATAAGCTTATGGTCCTTTACCAAGTTTGTTCAAATGGTGACCCTCGGGTCACATTTGGCCCCGCCCAAGGGTCACATGTTTTACATAGAGATGTATAGGGAAAAACTTAAAAAATCTTCTTCTCTGGAACTGCAAGAGCCAGAGATTTAATATTTTGCATTTGCTATAAGCTTATGGTCCTCTACCAAGTTTGTTCAAATGGGGCCCCAGGGGTCACAGTTTTATAAAGACATATATATAGGAAAAAAACAATCTTCTCTTAAACTGCAAAAGGCAGAGGTTTAATATTTTGCATTTACTATAAGATTATGGTCCTCGATCAAGTTTGTTGAAATGGTAACCCTCTGGCCAAGGTGTTACTCTCTAGCACCTTCATTTTGTATTTGATCTTTACCAAACTTTGTCAGGGTCTTAAACTGTCTATATCAATGTTGTTATACACAACAGAGCCCACATTTCTAGAACAATCTTAACCAAACTTGCACAGATTGTATATGACCATAAGATTTCGAAGAAGTTGGATAATGTGCCAGTACTCAGGTGATCGCTTTAGGGCCATCTTGGCCCTCTTGTAATGGTTCAAATTTACTCAGGTGTGCGATATAGGGCCATCATGGCCCTCTTGTTTTTAAATCTTCTTCTCGGAAACAGCAAGAGCCAGAGGTTTGATATTTTGCATTTAGTATAAGCTTATAGTCCTTTACCAAGTTTGTTCAAATGGTGACCCTCAGGTCATATTTGGCCCCGCTCCAAGGGTCACAGTTTTACATAGACTTATATATATATATATATAAAGGGGGAAAAAATCTTCTCTGAAACTGCAAGAGCCAGAGGTTTAATATTTTGCATTTACTATAAGATTATAGTCCTCTACTAAGTCTGTTCAAATGGTGACCCTGGGGTCACATTTGGCCCCGCCCCAAGGGTCACATGTTTTACATAGACATGTATAGGGAAAGACTTAAAAAATCTTCTTCTCTGAAATTGCAAGAGCCAGAGGTTTAATATTTTGCATTTGCTATAAGCTTATGGTCCTCTACCAAGTTTGTTCAAATGGTGACCCAGGGGTCACATTTGGCCCCACCCCGGGGGTCACGGTTTTACATAGGCTTGTATAGGGAAAAACTGAAAAAAAAATTCTTCTCTGGAACCCCATGGCACAGAGCTCTCATGTATTACATGTAGCATCAGCTTATGGTCCTCTACTAAATTTGTTCAAATGGTGACCCAGGGGTCAAATTTTTCCCCGCCCCGGGGGTCACAGTTTTACATAGACTTATATAGGATTTTTTTTTTAAAAATCTTCATCTTGGAAACTACAAGAGCCAAAGGTTTGCTATTTTACATTTATTATAAGCTTATGGTCCTTTACCAAATTTGTTCAAATGGTGACCCTGGGGTCACATTTGGCCCCGCCCCAAGGGTCGCATGTTTTACATAGACATGTATAGGGAAAAACTTAAAAAATCTTCTTCTCTGAAACTGCAAGAGGCAGAGGTTTAATATTTTGCATTTGCTATAAGCTTGTGGTCCTCTACCAAGTTTGTTCAAATAATGACCCAGGGGTCACATTTGGCCCCACCCCGGGGGTCACAGTTTTACATAGGCTTGAATAGGGAAAAACTGAAAAAATTCTTCTTCTCTGGAACCACATGGCACAGAGCTCTCATGTATTACATGTAGCATCAGCTTATGGTCCTCTACTAAGTTTGTTCAAATGGTGACCCTGGGGTCAAATTTGTCCCCACCCCGAGGGTCACAGTTTTACATAGACTTATATAGGACTTTTTTTTTTTTTAAATCTTCTTCTCGGAAACTACAAGAGCCAGAGGTTTGATATTTTACATTTATTATAAGCTTATGGTCCTTTACCAAGTTTGTTGAAATGGTGACCCTGGGGTCACATTTGGCCCCGCCCCAAGGGTCACATGTTTTACATAGACATGTATAGGGAAAAACTTTAAAAAAAAATCTTCTCTTAAACTGCAAGAGCCAGAGGTTTAATATTTTGCTGTTGCTATATAAGCTTATGGTCCTTTACCAATTTTGTTCAAATGGTGACCCTGGGGTCACATCTGGCCCCGCCCCGGGGGTCACAGTTGTACTTAAATGCTTGTTTTAAATTTTTCAATATCTTTATTTTTTTATTATTATTTTTTTTTTTCTATTTTATATTTTTTTATATTACGTCATGGTCCCCATTATCGTGGTATATCGTGGTGAAACGTGAACTGCGCTACAACCATTCATTATTGTTCTCGATTTCAATGACCTCTGAATTCAGTAATATATCATCTTTGTTTACATTGACAAAATTGTCTCCCGTGGATCACTTTTTATCGGATGTCGTGAACTATTCCGATTGGATCGGAAGATTCCATTATTGATAGAGGGTCCCCATTATCGTGGCAATTCGAAAAATGATCTAAATGAGATATTTAAAGGGTAAACCATGTTGTGAAGTTAATTAAAACTTTATTCAGACAAGGTTTCATTGATGTAACCTGATTTACACATATAATATCAGCTAAATCTTAAATTGGATAATTGTAGCTGACACGTGTTTACTTACCGACTTTTTGCGTATTGCATCAGATCACTACTGTACCGTATAAACTCTAAAAATGTACATAATTATACTTAAGATTTTTGATTTTTTTGCAAATGGTAAGTAAAAAGGAATTAGGAATATAAATATAGTAATTTTTTTATGTTCTATAATTATTTTAAATCAAAAACACAAGCTTCAAAAGCCAGTCCATGATCGCTCTTTCTTCAATTTAAAACCCACACATCGATAATTTGGCTTGGCAGAGTAAATGCTCTTTATTATAGGAAGTATGGTATGTGCTGCGCAATGTCTTTTTATGAATGCCCCTTCAGGAAAATGGAATAGTCCGAACTGGTGCGACCCAGTAGAAGCAGCGTCTGCATTCTGGGACAACAGATGGATGAATGTAAACACGAAGTAACATTGTTATGGGGATATATATGAGGTAGAAACATTGTCCAAACTTAGATAATAGTTGTTCTTTAACAGATTTGCACTTTTTATAATGCTTTAGGAAAATTGATGCAGTTGATTTACCTTTTATATTCCAAAAGTGTTGGGGATTCCCTTCTGGTAAAAATAGCTGACGAGCTGTGACGTCACTCATCGTCATATATCATAAATATCGCGTGTAATGACGTACCACGATAATGGGAATACCACGATAATGGGGGTCATGACGTTATATATTTATTTATTTTTTTATTTATTCATTATTTTTTATTTATTTTTTTCTTATTTTTTTTTTATTTTTTTTTTTTTTTAATTTTTTTTTTTAATTTTTATTATTATTATTTGTAATTAATTTTTTGATTTTTTTTTTTTTTTTTTTTTTTTATTATCTCTACTGGCCAACTTGGAAAACCAGCCAGATCGGACCAGTAATGGCGGAGTTATGGCTCTTGATTTAGTTAAAAATGCTATATTTTGCCTCTTTAAGACGATAGTCACTCGCTCCATTGATGTCATAAGAGCCATATTAGCCAGTAGAGCGTCCACAGGCCCTCTTGGGCCTCTTGTTCTTTGTGTTACATTGCTATGTTAGATATTGTCTTGGGTAAGAAAAGCTAAACACATCTTTGTAATTCAGAAAAGCATATTCATAATTTAGCTAGTTTAAATACAAAACTAGTCTGATATTTCTTTATTGTTTCTAGAACAAAAATGATAGCAAAGCATTAAATGAACAACTTTCTGTTGTGTGTTTATATTTGACTGCACACAAAAAGGCTTTATTGGGTGGGCCTCATAATCTGAATCAAAATTGAATATCACAATGTTCCCATCCCACCACCCAGCCCCATAATACAATAGGCTCGAAATCCTAAGCAAAAACTGTATTGGTTGTATGATATAAAGTAGGCATAAACTAGTATCTCCCTTGTTTATTCAGTGGTGGGGAAGTATTGCGTTTGATTTATATTGTACTGAATAGCTCGCTTAATTAAATCTGGGTTCAGTTTGGCAAATACTAGTCCGTCGCAAGTCTGTGGTGAGAGATTGATATAGTTTATCAGTCCTTCGGATGAGACTTTAAACCGAGGTCTGCTCGCTAAAATGTTTAGTGCAATATAGCGAGAATAACTAAACGCTTATAGTTTATAGGTGTAGTTATACATAGGTGTAGTTTATTATGTATCGTATTATAATTTGAAGGTGAAGTGTTTCCTATTAATTAATGTTAATAATGTCAGTTAGTCGGTCGTCCAATGGCTTATACCATAAAAATAATAAATATACATTTATTACTTAAGTGTTGTTGTCGTGTTACTCCTGTGAGAAGGGTGAGTGTTAAGAGAATGAAATTATTCTCGTATCGGAACAGCATGTAAGTAATGATATCGTCATTCTATTTGAGCTCGGTTACAAGGTTTGAGTATTTTCTTTTGGCGCGTTTCGTGGGTATATATACTGGTGCGGGCTATTGTTCTGATCACTTACACACGAAATTAGGTTGAATTAACCGCTGATGTTGACACCGTTTTTGGCACATATTCAGACATTAAACAGACCTGTTGGCAAGGTCTATGTAAACTTCAAAATTCAAAATTACATCTTTAAAAGTCCAGACTCTATTGTGCCCATCGCGTCAGGTTTACCTTGACGTGTTCGTTGGCGGACGGACTTTAAACCTTAGAACTACACACACACACACACACACTGTTCTGATCACTTGAGGATTTGCATTTAGGCAGATAACTATAGTTTGTTCTCTCCCATCCGCCCTTCTGTATGATGTAATATCTTTTATCACATAACATGCAGTGTGAGAGTGTAATAACACAATTGAATATTAATGTTATTGTAGTTTAAAGACATAGGTGAGTGTTTTAGTATTACGCACTTCTGAGGTGTTGTAGTCAATAGGACTTTTTTCAGTGTTTAATACCATGCCGTTTTCTAAGCACCAGTTTTGCAATATATGCAGTGCAGCCCGCAGGTTATATTCAGTTGTAATTAGCGAATCAGTAATATCATATATTATATGGGAAATAAACTTAGTGGTGTCAAAAAGTAGTTCTCACATCAATTATGAATTAGATTTTCGCAAAAAGGCATGTTAGTCTATTCGACCCGGCGTCAGTGTGTGTTGCTATTACCGTTATTTTTTTTCGGCAAGCTCATACTTCAGAAACTGCTTGACATAAATTCACTATCTTTAGAGGAAGTACAAACAAGTGTCATAGCTCTGTTATACATTTTACAGAATTATACCCCTTTTTCATTTGCCCATTAAATAGATAAGGTCTTGAAAAGTCATCCGTAGAAAAGTAGGATAGTTAGACAAAATCAGAAATTGTTCGTAGTGATACAGGATCAATAGAAATGATTAACGTTTTTGTATTGTGAAGGTAATACAATTACAATGTATTAATTAGTAATAGGTATATAATACAAATTAAATATGTGAAGGAAAAAATAGTACCTTGCATACTATTTATTTTCTCCATTTCCGGTAAAAAAACAAACTCATCTTAACTATCATGTTGAAACATAACTTGGACAATCATGCTTATTTCTATGGTTAATAGTTTCACCATCTTGTATTGGTATTGTCTTTCACAACATTTTGGAGAGAACAGTGCAGGTAATGCATGTTATGAAGAAATCAACATATTTTGATTATAGAGCTCTTTGGAGAGTTTTGACAATGAAATGCCAGGGCTCAGCGTAAAACTATTTTATTTATTTATAATTAAGTTATAATAGTTTCACAGTCACCACAGTCTTTTAAACTTGTACAAAAAAATCCTGAGTAACTAGTCCAGCAACCCTCCTTCGATAATCGGTTTCCAATTTATTTTTCATGTCAACCTAATACCTTAATGCAGATAAGCCATGCATAAAAATCCAGGGAAAAACTACTCTTGTCTTGAAATGTCATTAATTTTAAGCACGTTTTGCACATAACTCTGAGTTAAAGACACTTTTGTCTCAAAAAATGTTTTATTGATTAATTTGCTGCTGTTATATGTTCTTAAAATGAAGAAGGCAAAAGAAAACAACACATTTTGCGGAAAATATGAGCTGGATTTTACACGTCAGTAGTGTTGCTAAGCACGTGACCATGACGGTGAAGGTGTAGAATAGAATAGAATAAATTTATTGCGCTATTATATCTATTACAAGATTAAAGGCAAAACAAACAAAATAATACGTAAAGTGAAAAACAAATTTAAATAGTAAAATATCTAACCGTGAAATTAGTACAAAATGACTATGCAGGGACGTAGCCAGAGCCTCGAGTTGCGAACGTGTAGTTGGTGTGTTTGGGGAGTGAGGGTGGGGGTATTCGGCGGGGGGAGGGGGCAGGTATTCAGCGGTGGATACCATAACATGTTCAGATTGAAAAAAAAATATGTAGATTGAATGCTGGATGATAAACGTCAATAGCGAAGTTCATATAAGGACAACCGCATGCTGGGGTGTTTGAATAGTTACAGAATAGGATGCTAGTGCCATAGATTGTTAGTCTTCACTTTCAGGTGGAGAAGATACCCTCTTTTTTTGTATATATATAGATATATATAAACAACGTTTTTAAGCCGCCCTATATATGAAGACATAATAGATCGAATTCGGGAACCTACCCTGCACCAGAGACGTAATAAACCAACTTTGATTTCTGTCTAAACTTATTAAAGCTGGCTTCCTGTGGTTCTTTTTCGGAAAATAGACTCCCAATGCATGAGACACCCCGGTGTACGTCCCTGACCCAGAACGCACCGACGAATATGTGGCGCCGATGGGGCTTGAACATGGGTCCTTCGGGGTTTCACGTCTACTGGGTCACGCCGAGATAAATCGACAAATAGGATCGTAATTGACATATTGATGTCAAGATGTCCGATTACATGCTAAGTTACTGATAAATTATCAATTTTAATAGCGCGAAAAAGTGTGGACGTTGACTTGTATGCTGGATTGTGAGTGTAATCATAGACATATGTACATGTCACAGGTGGTCAACTGTTTAAAATAAGTATGTTTAGTGCATGTTTCCTTCGTGTGGTATCCGGAGTAGAATACAATCACTGCAATCTCACAAACACACTGTCACATGCAGAGGGGTATGACACGCACCCGCCCCACCACCATTCATTTTCATTTTGTCATTCTGATCATGTTCATTCGTGGTCTTTATCATTCCACACCGCATGCAAACGTGGCACCGTGGCTCTATCGTAAATGGAGTATCTACAATATAATTTGCAGCAACTCTACAGTTCTGCAGGTAAGACGGTACTATGCCCATTCTCTGTATTTATCTTAATGTGAATGGAGTACGAGGCTGACATGTTCATTCCTGTTAGGCGCCATATAACCTTTTATATGTTGGTGCGCCTTAAAACCCAATTCAATTCATTCATGGCATTCTTACTACTTAGGGCAGATGCGGATTCAGGATTTGAAATGAGTTTTAATTTTCCAATATATCAGAGAACTTCATGAACAATTACGTTGCCCTGTAACTACTTTTTTATGAACATACATTGGTAAATGATATTAGTGTTGTGGCGCGTAGATGATGTTAAGATAATCAGTCACTTTAGGCACCGCTGTTATGACATGAGTTTTGGAACGTGAAGCAATGGCTCTGTCCTTAATTGGTGTGTTAACCGGTATAAATGCAACACTGCGCACCGGTAATTGTGTTTATTGTTAATATATGACCTTAGAATAGTAAGAAGTCCTCCGTTGGTGTTTTACAGTAAGTTGAAACTGCGTCTACGTTCAGAGGACCCAACAAGAAATATGTGTTACAGTGGGCGCACTGTCTTTATTGTTGTCGGAACACAAAGAAATTAGGTCCTTAACTGGTGTGTTACCATGAAGAAATTGTGGTTATTGTTAGTAGAGGACCTTAGAATAGTACCAGGACCTCAGTTGGTGTGTTACAGTGAAGTTGACACTGTGTTTACTGTCAGAGGACCCGACAAGAAATAAGTATTGCAATGGGCGCTCAGTGTTTATTGTTGTCGGACCACCATGTGATAATGTCCTTAATTGGTGTGTTACCATTAAGTAATTGTGTTTATTGTTAATAGAGGACATTAGATTAGTAAGGTCCTCGGTTGGTGTGTTACAGTGAAGTTGACCCTGTGTTTACTGTCAAAGGACCCAACAAGAAATATGTGTTACAGTGGGCGCACAGTGTTTGTTGTTGTCGGAACACCTAGAGATGACGTCCTTAATTGGTGTGTTACCATGAAGAAATTGTGGTTATTGTTAATAGAGGACCTTAGAATAGTAAGAGGTCCTCGGTTGGTGTGTTACAGTGAAGTTGACACTGTCTTTACTGTCAGAGGACCCAAGAAGAAATATGCGTTACCATGGGCGCACAGTGTTTATTGTTGTCGGAACACCAAGAGATTAGGTCCTTCACAGGTGTGTTACCAAAAAGAAATTGTGTTTATGGTTAATAGAGGACTTTAGAATAGTAAGAAGTCCTCGATTGGTATGTTACAGTGAAGATGAGACTGTGTTTACTGTCAGAGGACCCAAGAAGAAATATGTTTTAAAATGGGCACACTGTGTTTATTCTTGTCAGAACACCAACAGATTATGTCCTTAATTGATGGTTACCATGAATAAATTGTGTTTATTGTTAATAGATGACCTAAGAATAGTAAGGTCCTCGGTTGGTGTGTTACAATGTGTTTAATGTCAGAGGACCCAAGAAGAAATATGTGTTACCATGGGCGCACAGTGTTTATTGTTGTCGGAACACCAAGAGATTAGGTCCTTAACAGGTGTGTTACCAAAAAGAAATTGTGTTTATTGTTAATAAAAGGACCTTAGAATAGTAAGAGGTCCTCGATTGGTATGTTACAGTGAAGATGAGACTGTGTTTACTGTCAGAGGACCCAAGAAGAAATATGTTTTAAAATGGGCGCACTGTGTTTATTCTTGCCAGAACACCAACAGACTATGTCCTTAATTGATGGTTACCATGAATAAATTGTGTTTATTGTTAATAGATGACCTAAGAATAGTAAGGTCCTCGGTTGGTGTGTTACAGTGAAGTTGACAATGTGTTTAATGTCAGAGGACCCAACAAGAAATATGTTACAGTGGGCGCACTGTCTTTATTGTTGTCGGAACACAAAGAGATTAGGTCCTTAATTGGTGTGTTACCATGAAGAAATTGTGGTTATTGTTAGTAGAGGACCTTAGAATAGTACTATGTCCTCGGTTGGTGTGTTACAGTGAGGTTGACACTGTGTTGACTGTGAAAGGACACACCAAGAAATATTTGTTACAGTGGGCTAACTGTGTTTATTGTTATCTGAAAAACAAGAGATTAGGTCATTAATTGGTGCGTCACCATGAAGAAATTTTGTTTATTGTTAAAAAAGGATCTTAGAATAGTAACAGGTCCTCTGTTGGTGTGTAACAGTGAAGTTGACACTGTGTTTACTGTTAGAGGACCCAACAAGAAATAAGTGTTACAATGGGCGCACAGTGTTTATTATTGTCGGACCACCATGTGATAAGGTCCTTAATTGGTGTGTTACCATTAAGTAATTGTGTTTATTGTTAACAGAGGACCTTAGAATAGTAAGGGGTCCTCGGTTGGTGTGTTACAGTGAAGTTGAAACTGTGTTTACTGTCAGTGGACCCAACAAGAAATATGTGTTACAATGGGGCCCGGCGCACTGTGTTTATTGTTGTCGGAACACCAAGAGATTAGGTCCTTAATTGGTGTGTTACCAAGAAGAAATTGTGTTTATTGTTAATAGAGGACCTTAGAATAGTAAGGTCTTCGGTTGGTGTGTTACAGTGAAGTTGACACTGTGTTTACTGTCAGAGGACCCAACAAGAAATATGTGTTACAGTGGGCGCACTGTGTTTGTTGTTGTCGGAACACCTAGAGATGACGTGCTTAATTGGTGTGTTACCAAGAAGAAATTGTAATTATTGTTGATAGAGTACCTTAGAATAATAAAAGGTCCTCGGTTGGTGTGTTACAGTGAAGTTGACACTGTCTTTACTGTCAGAGGACCCAACAAGAAATATGTGTTACCATGGGCGCACAATGTTTATTGTTGTCGGAACACCAAGAGATTAGGTCCTTAATTGGTGTGTTACCAAGAAGAAATTGTGTTTATTGTTAATAGAGGACCGTAGAATAGTAAGAGGTCCTCGGTTAGTGTGTTACAGTGAAGATGAGACTGTGTTTACTGTCAGAGGACCCAAGAAGAAATATGTGTTAAAATGGACGCACTGTGTTTATTCTTGTCAGAACACCAACAGATTATGTCCTTACTTGATGGGTTACCATGAATAAATTGTGTTTATTGTTAATAGATGACCTAAGAATAATAAGGTCCTCGGTTAGTGTTTTACAGTGAAACTGACACTGTGTTTACTGTCAGAGGACC
Organism: Cyrtodaria siliqua; assembly: GCA_037043455.1. Taxonomy (NCBI): domain Eukaryota; kingdom Metazoa; phylum Mollusca; class Bivalvia; order Adapedonta; family Hiatellidae; genus Cyrtodaria; species Cyrtodaria siliqua. The sequence goes on along the minus strand of JAWPHD010015684.1, from coordinate 32,878 downwards.
CAACAAGAAATATGTTACAGTTGGCTCACTGTCTTTATTGTTGTCGAAACACAAAGAGATTAGGTCCTTAATTGGTGTGTTACCATGAAGAAATTGTGGTTATTGTTAGTAGAGGACCTTAGAATAGTACTAGGTCCTCGGTTGGTGTGTTACAGTGAAGTTTACACTGTGTCGATTGTGAAAGGACACACTAAGAAATATTTGTTGCAGTGGGCGCACTGTGTTTATTGTTGTCTGAAAACCAAGAGATTAGGTCCTTAATTGGTGCGTCACCATGAAGAAATAGTGTTTATTGTTAAAAAATGATCTTAGAATAGTAACAGGTCCTCTGTTGGTGTGTTACACTGTGTTTACTGTCAGAGGACCCAACAAGAAATATGTGTTACAGTGGGGCCCGGCGCACTGTGTTTATTGCTGTCGGAACACCAAGACATTAGGTCCTTAATTGATGTGTTACCAAGAAGAAATTGTGTTTATTGTTAATAGAGGACCTTAGAATAGTAAGGTCCTCGGTTGGTGTGTTACAGTGAAGTTGACTCTGTGTTTACTGTCAGAGGACCCAACAAGAAATATGTGTTACAGTGGGCGCACTGTGTTGGTTGTTGTTGAAACACCTAGAGATGACGTCCTTAATTGGTGTGTTACCATGAAGAAATTGTGGTTATTGTTAATAGAGGACCTTAGAATAGTAAGAGGTCCTCGGTTGATTTGTTACAGTGAAGTTGAGACTGTGTTTACTGTCAGAGGACCCAACAAGAAATATGTGTTACTATGGGCGCACTGTGTTTATTCTTGTCAGAACACAAACATATTATAATGTCCTTAATTGATGGGTTACCATGAATAAAATATTTTGTTTATTGTTAATAGATGACCTAAGAAATGAAATGAATGGAGTAACTAGTCCAATATCACTGGGTTTCGAACTTGGCCAAGCTTGTATTGATATTAACAATCTGTGCAAGTTTGGTAAAGATCAAATAACGAAAAACACAAACTTGATAGAGGCCAACCTAAGGAACATGTATATGATATTTCAGTAGAACGGAATAACTGGTCTCGGAGGAGATGTATTTTGAAATTTCCTTAAATTTGACCTAGTTTTAGCCATGGCGGCCATCTTGGATGACTGGCGACCGCGAAAAACACAAATCTGAGAGGGGCCCTCCCAAGTAACATTAATTGTGATGAAGTTTCATTAAAATCCTTCAAGCGGTTTCAGAGGAGATGTCGATTTTATAAAATTGCTAACAGACAGACAGACGGCCAGACGGACGGACGGACGAAAAGTGATCGCATAAGCCCTCCTGGCCTTTTGCCAGTAAAGCTAAAAAAGACAGCATGTAGCATACATTAGGTCTTCCATTTGATTGTTTAAGCACTACTGGTAAGGATATATAACACTGACAAAAGTTTATAACCCTGAACTTAGTTCTTTTGAAATCGCTAAAACTAATGACACTGGATTGTGACTCGAACATCGCTGCGTTTTTAAACTGATTTTGGAATAATGCACTAGCATGTACATGACATACATGAAATCACATACTTTATCAATGAAATACGTATAATCTCCCATACAATCTTATTTATAAACGACGCCTCGCGTCAAATGTTTGCATTAGTGAAACTGTTGTCCAGATCATCTAGATCTAAATAGCGGAAAGTAGTGGAGCGAATATTTTGGATCTGATTTTAATGAGATTGGGATCAACTAGACTTCATGGGCATCATTTCTGTAAAGTCCCTCTATTTGTTGTCCAAGTATGTGGACAAATTGTGTCTAATGAACTTGGACAGCCTACAGAGGGGGCCTTTTTTTAAAACTGTTTGGGTTATGGTCTTCTAGCTCTTTGCTATCATTTGAGCACAAAAAACATGGGGACAGGCCCCTTGTTGGAAAATGACCCTTTCCTTCTGTACAGGCTACTAAAATGGCCCTCGGGCAGACGACGGACACTGCACACGGCATAAGCTAACAATAGCAAAGTATTGTATTTAATAAAAGCGCGTAGATGATCATGATACGGCCACTAAATGCATACGAACCCAAAATTAAACAACGTTGGTTAACTTCTTTTTCTTTCATTCCTTTGTTCTTTATACAAATAATTTAAACACAACAATTAAAATGTCTAAACTAATAATGCATGTCTATCTGACATGAAAGGGGACATTTAAGTGATGTATCTGACATGTGATGTTTTGTCAGAGGTAGTGCTGTTCCTATTAATCGCTTTGATCGATCATCGATCAGTTACGCATTTGATCTGATTAATCGATTACAATTTTTCCTGATCGGCTTTACTTGGTGGTAAAATGATGGCTTATTTCATTTTCTTGTACTAAAATATACAAGAAAACAAGAGCTGTCGGAGAACAGCGCAGTCCGACTATTCGATTTTTCAGAGAATAATAAATTTATAGCTAGTATATACCATCAGAAAACAAGGCTACAACAATGTGGGGTGGGGTTGGGGTCACAACATAACTATGTGTAAGAATGGACCGAAACTACACAGAAATATGTAAAAAAAATAATAAAAAAATCGAGTTTTGAGTGGGTTGTGGGGTGGGGGAGTGGGGGTGGTGAGGGCAACATATATGTGTAAGAAGCTATGTAAGAATTCAGCAAAACAACACAAAAATATGTAAAAAAAAACATGTAAAAAATCGAGTTTTGAGTAGGGATGGGGGAGAGGCAGGGGGTGGGGAGGGCAACATATATGTGTTAGAAGCTATGTAAGAATTGACCAAAACAACACAGAAATATGGTAAAACAAAATAAAAATATTTCGATTGGGGGGAGTACAGAAATTTAAAAAAAAAATAATAATCTGAGTGGGGGCGGGGGGTTGGGGTGTTGGTTGGGGGGGGGGGTGGGGGTGGGGGTGGTTGGGAGGGGTAAGAATTGACCAAAACAACACAGAAATATGTAAAAAAAAAAAGAAAAAAAAAGAGTTTCAAGTGTGTGTGTGGTGGTGGTGGGGGGCGATATGTGTAAGAATTGACCAAAAAACACAGAAATATGTAAAAAAAAAAATCAATTCCAAAATTTAGTTCAGCTATGACAAGAAATGTAAGAGATAGACCTGTTAACACAGCTTACACGCAAAATTTGATGTGAAACAGACACATTTTAAGGGCTATCAGAATTTGGGTTCCATGGGAGCCCAGGGATTACAGGAAACAAAATTACTTAAGCAGCCCTTAAGATAATGCTATAAGGAAGCTAATGGCCAACTTTGGTTGTGCTAGAGTAAGAATTGTAAGAGATATAGACTTGTAAACACAGCTTACACGCAAAATTTGATGTGAAATGGGACACATTTTATGGGCTATTATAATTTGGGTTCCATGGGAGCCCATGGGTTACTGGAACCAAAATTGCTTATGCAGCCCTTAAGATAATGCTATAAGGAAGCCCATGGCCAAATTTGGTTGTGCTAGGATAATAAATGTAAGAGATATAGACTTGTAAACACAGCTTACACGCAAACCTTGATGTGGGACGCCGACGCCAACGCCGACACCAACGCCGACCCCGGGGTGATTACTGTACATAAGCTCTCTTATTCTTCGAATAGTCGAGCTAATAAAATGAGTTTTAATTTTTGCTTAAAATAAATGCTTGGCCAGTTTCATTCAATAATGTAATGCCCAGAACATACTTGAAATGTGTTAATTTTCTTCATTATAGTCTGAAAAAGGCTTAAACTTGTGTCTTTTATGGAAACCATGTTTAATCGATGAATGATCGATCATCGGTTGGTTGAAATTTCTGATAATCGATCATGAATTTTCAACCGATTACCAACACTAGTCTGAGGTCAAGTAGACGTTTACTAATCAACCTATAATGCATATCTATAGATCTGACATGGTCTATTCATCAAAATACATGTCCAAAAAATATGACCACTATATATATAAAATGACACCCAGTTTATTCCATAGGGGGTCAAGGATGATCCCTAAAAAATTGAGACCTGCAGAAACACTGCCGATGCATTGCTCGTGTTGTTTTAACACCTCATTAACTTGGTTATTAGCGCGTGACTTTCTAATCTTATCTTGATTAAATAGCTGTGAAAATAGTATTTTAGGGTAAAATCTGGTTTTGACTGGGCTACTGCAAAAGGAAATTTGTAGTAGCCCGTCAGGTTCACGAATGAAATTTATGGTAGTCCGGACATCGACTTTTGGTAGCCCGCAGGCTCCGGGCATGTGATTTGTCGGACCCTGGTATTAATTCATTTGTTTTTGCATGTTTCTAATTTTTATATTACTGCCCCAATAATATATAAAAACTTTTATTATAATAAGACCAGAGCTCCAGATAAATCGAAACGCCCATTCAAAACACTTCAAACACTTGCCGTGTGTTCCTTTAATGTTTGCTAAAAACGTCCAGATTGTGTGTCCGTTTAAAATCCATCCATACATGCGAAAGACACACACAACGATAGTAACTTACGAACGGACAGACGTATCCATGGACAGCGCCGAAGCTATATTCTACCGGTTTCCTTGGGGAACATTAAAATGAATCACTGATATGATTTGTTTTCGAAGAAATAATAGATTTACAACAGCCAACGTGATATCATAATAGTGCTCGTTTCTATTCTAGTTGTCGCCACTCGTAAATTTATAATAAAAGAGTATGATAATGGACCTTTGGAAACGGCCGAACACGACACATACAAAATATTGCAGTCTCGGTTTGATTGAGACTGTTCATGAACGGTAGTGAAATATGCTAGCTACCGCTCACGCCCTCTAGCCCCGGGTTGAGCAGAACTCAATATTCATAGAATCAATAGTACATAATTTTAACCATCCCGAAAATGGCATACATAGGCTGTGAACATAGAGATTTTCCTCCCCCATGTCCAGTGGTGTATGGTCCCAATATCTAACAAAATACTATGCCCCGAAGAGCAAAATAAACAAAATGGAATTTAGTTGGGAGCAGGATATGAAGCCTGCATATCACAAGTAACAGCCAAAAGTAAAAAGACAACATATCTTATGAGTGGTTAAACAATACCCAGAGCCTTCTATCGGTCGGAGTAGTGGAACAACCAAATCGAAAATTAAGTAAGAAAACAAATGAAATTGAAAATGTACCACCAATAACTAAATATAAGTATTGGGCTCAGCGATCTCCAAAGATCGAATGAATAACAGTCCTGAATGAAATAAACTAAACTATTCAAATAACCGATAATAATATACGATTTTTGCTACCCAATTGTTGGCATCATCATAATCGTGATTTCTATCAATGCTTAACTTAACCAAACTTCCCGAATGATCTCAACAATTTAAACATGAGAAAAAGTAAATATATCGCTAAAAACAGCATTTTAATGCGCATATGATAGAAGTAATCCCAGATCGATTCATACATCAACAAATAAAAAAATATTTCCATGTTTTCCGGATTTTTTTTTATTAGAAATGGCTGTCATTTGCAATGTAAACTATCATTTGTGCTTAAATGTCACAATTCTTGTTTCCCGACCATGGATTTAGGTACCTTAAATTGCTCTACCAATGAGGTTCCTTGAGCAGATAAGTGCAGGTTCAATTGCGTTAGTTACCTAAATATTATTATTTATTAAATTATTATATGTATAACGTTAGTTGTACTCAAATATCGTCATTAATTTTGCTACTCAAGTTTGAAGGCTTACATTAATTTGTGTTCCATCAAAATGTGAAAATTGGCTTGAATTTGTCAATATATTTGTAATAAAGTAAACACCACGTTATTCATCCACACATATAAATTCATAAATATCTCGGCATCTGAACTGAAAATGTCAAAATTCTTCAAGTTCTCTCTGTCACACTCTGAACCGGGAGTTCAAGCATTTTCTGTGTTTCAAATTCAAGATCCCTCCCACAATTTCGACCTTAAATGTACTTTGCATTTAAATTTTTAATTCGAAGATCAATCTATAGTAATACTAGTTTATTGAAAACACATATCCTATCGTATACTCAAAACTGCTGTCTAAAACTCAGAGTTCAAACATTTCCTGTGTTTTAAATTCAATACCCCTCCCACAATTCACTTGGCATTTAAAATTAAATGATCAATCTAGGTCTATACTGTAATTCTTGTTTTATTAAAACAATACTGCATTATATATACTATCATTTATTAAAAACTACTGTTTAAACGACTTTTAATGGAAACCTACCTCGCTGGAAATGGCACCTCAGTGGAAATTACCTCGAGACAAACTTCTTCTCTAAAACCGAAAGTCCGAAATAATGTGTGTTTATCGGAAAGCGTAAACTGTGTTCACCCTGTACACACACTTCTCATTTCGCCTATCAAACGAGGTCTTCCCCGAAAATTGGTCACGTGATACCTATAACGATTTTTAACTAATCAAAACTAGTTTTCTTCCGAGGACCCGTAAAAAGTCCTCGGACGTTTGAGAAGTCCTCGGACGGTTGGTGTGTTTTCATACAGAGGTCCTCAGTCAGATAGTAATGCACGAGCACACAAACACACACACACACACACAAACACACACACACACACACACACACACACATATTGTTTTTACTACACTCAAACCTGTCTCAAATAGCCACACGGGACAATGCATTACTAAATATATCAGACCACCCACACAAATATGTATTGCATAACAAGATGGATGGCTCAATTGCAGATCATACAGATGATGACAGAAGTCTATCACACTCTGTCGAGGATACCATGGTTCTAAGAAAAATAAATACAACACCATCATTGGCAAACACTATGAACATGAAGCCGCAATATTTTAATAACGTAGTACACATATTATATTCCTAAATCCGCTCTAATAATCATGATAATCAGTTAAGTAATCTATTTATATATATGGACATGTTGCGCTATGTGTTTTGATGTAAGTCTCTTGTCCTGAATTATACCTGTAGTATTTGGATGCATATTCCCTATAACCAAAACAACGCCAAATTATCGGGTTCGTACTGTACCTGTTTTATGCATAGCGTTATAGTACACCGAGGTACGGTAGGCGAAATAAACAAAACGGAATATAGTTGGGAGCAGAGGTTATGAAGCCTACGTATCAACGGTAAGAGTCAAAAGACTAAATAAAAAGCAGGCAGCATATCCTAAGGGTGATTAAACGATACTCAGAACATTTAAAGGCTGGAGTAGTGGAACCACCTATTCGAAATTCAAGAAAGAAAACAAAAGTATTTGAAAATGTACCACCGATATATAGTCGAACCTCGATAGCTCAAAGTCAGCGGGACCATATGGATATGTTCGAGCTATCGGTGGCTTCGAGGCATCGAGGGAAAAATAATAATATCTATCCGAATTTGTGTACCGCCCGAAATAGTGTTACATGTCTACGTGTGTATCGTTCTCGGTATGATTTTTATGTTAATGCATCTTTGTTTAAGCCTCATAACGGATATATAACATGTAATTGTTACACTGAAAATACAAGAAATACTGCAATAATGTGTTTTATCATTTATTTAAAAAATTTCACACAAATACATTCTAACATACATGCCGGAAGTCCGAATAATGAGAACAAGGTAAGACTGGTTTCGGTACATAGAATTGAATAGAACAGAACAGAACAGAACATACTTTTATTGACTTGTACGTTAAGTACATCATCATAACATATATACAACAATTACAAGATACATAATTAAATCATAGAATAGACAATTGCGTAGCATATAATTCACTGTTGATATATTTTACTACACATACGTTTTTGTTTGTACAGTTGTTTTATTTAAAAAAAGTTCACTAAATATAAAATGTATCTGTCTATTATCGCTTTTCAATCATAAATGTTCGCATCTTTAACAATCAACTTTACCTATGATCGAACTTGCTACAAGTTTCAAGTTTCAAGTTTCAAGTTTTATTTCATAAGCTGGGCCCAACTGGGCATGAGCATTAACAAACACAAATGAAAATAACATCAATAACAATATTTACAAAGTTGAATCATAACATAGAATATAAACACAAAATAATTTAACAACCGCGCCGATTACAATTAATATGGCCGACGTCGCGTGGCAACGGATCACCTTCGATTAAGCGAGGTTAACTATTCACACACAACTGGATCTTCGGACCGTAAAAAGTATTCGAGAGAGCCAGGGTATTCGAGAAATATTAGCATGGAGTAAAAAAAAAATTAAAGAAATATATCCAGTTTTTTTATATTCTGATTACTATTATTTTAATTGCATTTAACTAATGATATACACAATATTTGATTTAAATCAATAATAATAATTTTATAGTGTCTTTTCGGAACATTGAAAGTTCTTTTCGCTAATGCAGAATCCGCAAAATATTAACATGGAGTATAACTTAAAAAAAAAATCCATTTTTTGTTAAATCTTATTACTATTATTTTAATTAATTTTAACTTATGATATAACAAATATTCGATTTAAATCAATAATAATGATTTTGCTCTGTCTTTTTGCATATTTCTTTTCTTTTCGCGAAAAGAACGTTCTTTTCGGTATCTAGTCATACCGAGGATAAATTACATTGAATTATATAGGAGTTGTGTCGGGTCCGGAAAATGAGTTCGAGTAACCGATGGTATCCGAATCACCGGTGTTGGAGCTATCGAAGTTCGACTGTATATATATAAATATCGGGCTCAGCGATCTCCAAAGATCGGAATGAATAAGTTATGATTGCAAGCACGCTCAGACTGTCATCTCATAGGTTGGATATTGAATGCTGTCGTTTGCAGGTACGTTCTCCGATCACTACTATATATACTGAACAGAAATGAAGATCAGAACAGACGTTTATTGTTTATCAGACATACATAAATGCAGTTAGAGGACATGTAACACGATCACAAATAATATATTACAAGGTGTGTTATATATATATATATACATATTATATATAAACATATAGTCATGTTAAAGACCGAAAGAGGTGTTTTTAAATTATTAAATACTTTTCATACATGAGGTTTTATTAAGTCTAGTCATGCGTACATGTTAACGCTCTTTATGAAGACGAATAATGATTATGCATAACAAACAAATAAAATAGTGCTATCGCAATTGCATACCAAATAAAGTCCATTATATAGGGACTATATGTGGAGCATGTTTGAAATACTTATCAATTACCTGCAATAATCAGCTGAGTGTTTCACCGTGGAAATTTCTTCAACATGTAAGTAGAAAAATTACTTAATCTTTGACGATTTTCAGATGTGCATAAAGTGAATAGGAATTCAACATCATGTTCGGGGTCCATCTGACTAATCCGTGAATGAAGATGTTGCCTATTATTCGAGAAATAACTTCATTCTAGTAGATAAGGATGTTCATTCTTTCTGCGCTGTTCAATTTCATCTGACAGTATATATGGGGAAATTATTTATAAATTTGGATACATTTTGATATAGACGGAAGTTAAAGTACTTTTCAGATTCATGATTTCTTTAAAAAGAATTGTAAAATGTTCCTGTGTTAGACTGGGTCATTTGAAAATGTTCCCGTGTTAGACTACTTCATCTGAAAATGTTCTTGTGTTAGACTAGGTCATCTGAAAATGTTCCTGTGTTAGACTGGGTCATCTGAAAATGTTCCTGTGTTAGACTGGGTCATTTGAAAATCCAATTATGTATATGTTGATCAAGCAGTATTCGCTTAATTGGGTATTTAATATTTTGGGATAGAATATAGACAATGTTCAGGGATCAAATTTAATACGTTTAGCCACTTGCTGAAAAAAGCAAGTGATATTTTAATCAAGGTACTTGTATTAATTTGAAATCTCGATTCAGTTTAGAAGGATTGCTATACAGGTAAATAATGAAATTTTCGCACTCAGCTACAAGCAGGAAAGTAATAATGTATAATTATACTTACTTATATCCACTTAATTATGTTAGATAAATATGTTCAGCGAATAACTGTAGACTAAGACCTAGTGGATTTATTTTATTACTTGAAACATTTGGCAATTAAGTGCTAATATTCTCTACTTGCAATCTGCAAAAATCTACTTGCATTTAGCAAGTAAATATTTAAGTGTTAAATGTTAACCCTGGTGTTACTTGCCGGGAGATAAATACCACTTTGTTATGCTATGCTACACATGTGACTACGTAATAGGCGCTTATATAAATACTGAAAAGTGGATCCCTTGGAAACAAAAAAAACACAAATAAGAGATAAAGTAGCAGACTCGGTTTTATTGAGTCTGTTTATGAGAGGTAATGTAAAGAGCAACACATCTCACGCCTCCTAGCACCGGCTTAAGCAATATTTTACCATAAAGCCACAGAGATTGGGCCTGATGATCCCTAAGGACAGTAAGTAATAACACTACTGATGTATATAGATGTTCACGATTATTATCTGAAACGATGTATACAAAACAATTATTATTGTTATTATTATATTATGTTATTATTATTATTATTATTATTAATAATAATAATACTGTAATATCTAGTATATTATTTAGTATACTCATATTTTGGTTAGAAATCCATAAACCGCACTGTTAGATAGTTTGTATATAGTCGTTTCCTGATGTATACGTGTTTAGAATTATATTTGATGATCTGTCGCCATTGATATAAATGTATTTTGTAACTGTTGCTTATGCTGTTCATATGTATGAACCTAAGTGAATAAAGATTTGAATATCCTTAAAGTTTATGCATTTTTTAAATAAATGTGCAAGTACGAAATCAAACTCAGAACAGGTGGTTGTTTGTTTGATGTTTAACGTCATTTTACAGTACAATTTAAGATATGTATGACGGTTGAGTTTTTAGTGGTGGAGGCAAAGCATCCAAAGCCTAATAGTATCATGCCCCGTAGTAAAAACCCAGGTGCAGCACCTTTGTCCCCATCCTGACCTCGGTGTCCACGCTTTAATAAGTCACATTTATTTTATTTGGTGAGTTCGGAGGGTGGGGCGAACCGGTAGGGGACGGGTAATAAGATGTCTCCTTGTATTTGCTTTAATTATATCTAACCTAGTTAATATTGATGAGTTTATCTGTAGCTTTATGACAAACATCATTTATACTAGACAAACCCACTGCATACACAGCATTTACAATTCCAAAGGAGTGCAACAAACATCGGAGTATAAAGGAACAATGAGTAAGTCACTCATGAAATGCCAATTAATAGACATATTCTGGATATTACGCCCCATGTAAACTACATAACATGAAGACTAGCGTAAAAATACAAATTTATACAAATACGAAATAAATGCATAAACAACAATATCCCTTAATGCAGATATAAGTTACAGTCCAAAAACGAAACATAGTGACGGGGTGCATTCCTAGTTCCACCGGTTAACCTTGGGGAATATGCGTATGTGTATCATGCATAGTTTTGCAATATATAAGAGAACACAACAATTTGCGTTCTGACTTGCAAAAACACATAGATGAACCTTGTCGATTGTTCAATTTATTACTCCGTTTTAAAAACAAGAGACCCAAGAGGTCCTGATTCGCTCTACTGGCTGTACACTTTGGTGGAATTCAAGTGAAAACATAGCATCCATGCCCTAAGCATGAGCGCCAAAATTTCCCTGATGATCTTTAAAAATATGAAAAATTGTCAACAAGCTTATAATAATTTCATAACAGAATGAGAACACACAGCCGATGGCGCACATCGCAATTTCCCGCGCCCGCCTTTAAGCATTCAGACCTCGTAAGTGTAGACATAGTTATAGGGTGAGGATCTCAACTGTTTCCAAGTTATGATCCAGCTGTTATGTCCCAAAGGATGGCGATGGACCACAGGGACAATGCTGGTTAGATGATTTTATCCGTCTCTTCATGCCCATTAAGTGTATGTTTGGTTAACGGGAGAGGGACAGATCTCAACGTTTTCCAAATTATGACATAGGGGTTATTTCCCCAGAGGTCGAGACAGAACCCGGGCCGATGCTGGTTTTAAAGTTAAATATCTATTCATGCCCGGTAAGTGTATAAATGGTTATATGGTGGGGATATAAACGGTTTCCAAGTTATGATCCATGACCTATTTCCCCAGTGGTAGGAACGGACCCCAGGACCGATGCTGTTGGATGGCTGTATCCGTCTTTCATGCCCAGTAAGTGTATATGTGGTTATAGGGTGTGGATCTCAAAGGTTTCCAAGTTATGATCAAGGGGCTATGTCCCCATGGGTGAGAAGAACCCAGGGGCCGATACTGGTCGGATGCTTGTATCTGCTGTTCATGCTCAATTAGTGTATACAAACAATAGTTTAAGCTTTTCCCAATATAAGTCTATTTAAATTATTTGAACCCTGTGGTTGGGGCCAAGTTTGACCCCATGGTCTCGATTTAAACAAACTTGGTAGAGGACCATGCGCTCATGGTAAATGCCATATATTAAACCTCTGGCTCCTGTAGTTTCAGAAAAGAAGATTGTTTTAAAGATTATTCTATATAACTCTAAATAAAACTAGGACCCACGTAGTGGTACCAGATTTGACCCCTAGGTCACCATTTGAAAAAACATTTTGCAGTGTACCATAAGCTGATGTGTAACATGCAATATATGAGAACTCTATGTCTTGTGATTTTGAAGAAGTTGCCCTATATGTTTTGTAAAGCGTGCACAATCTCCACATACAAGCGATGGATCCCCAGGGTACAGCCATTTTTGATTTTATGAAAACAAAAAAGGATAAACTTAATAGTTAGCAATCAGTTGTAAACAATTGTTGTCAAAATCTATCTTGGCGTTCTGGAAAAGAATATTTTATTTAAGGTTTTGGCTATATTTGCAACGGCGGCAGAACCTGGTTTAAAACCCCAGCGGCTTTTTTTCTAGTGACCTTTATTAGGCGGTAGCCCTATTGTCAACCTTTTTGTGTTTGTGATGTCTTATATTGCCTTTTATTCATCTTAAACATTGTTCTTTGTTTCTGTGTGTGTTTATGGTTGATTGTCGTCCCTGAATGCTACTTTTCCTGTTCGTTTTTATATCTACTTTTAGTGGTTGACCCATTTACAGCTCACCACTATGCTTTCCTCTTTGATTGTGCGATGACCGGACAGATTGTGGACCCTATGATCACGTCTACCTAAATCCTTATAGGACGGTATCGTTTGATGTTTGTCTTTAATCTTGTCTTGTCGTACCCTTAACTGTTTGCTCTCTTGTTGCTCTGGCTTCTGCCAAGTCAATGAGTACTTACTTTGTGGGTTTTAGGCTTTTGATTTCTTATATTATATACATAATTATTTATGTGTTTTACTTATATTGCCTTTTAATGCCGCCTTGTTTGTTGGAGATTATAACCTGGCGGGGATATATTTATTTACGCTGTCCCATTTACTGAGATGACAATAGGGTAAGAGTGAGGTTTGGTGCACCATAGAACCTGGTTTTAACCTCCACCCCACAGCGGCCTTTTTTGCCACTGACCGTTCCAAAGTGGTAGCCCTATTGTCAACCCTTGTGTGTTGGTGATGTCTTATCTTGCCTTTTACTCATCTTTATATATAGTTGTTCTTTGTTTCTTGGTTAGTTTGTGGTTGAATGTCCCAGCTCACTCAGGAGAATCCATGAGCAATTTAATTAAAATTGACTGTGTAAGTTTGGGTAAGATCAGAAAAGAATGCAGGGGCTAGAGTGCCCAATAGGCAACATTATATATTTTTACATACATAACTTATTTATATTGAAAATCCGAACTCTATAGACACAGTATAAACGGCTTTAACCAGCCAAGCCAAAACTCCAAACTGGGACATCGAATTAAAAGTTACCAACTCATAATTCATGTTACTGTTACGCATGTTTAATCTCTGGTATTTTAAGACCCGTGAATAAACCTATACGTTTAACCGGCATGTATATATTAATTTATGAACTGAGCACCAGTATAGAGTTTAGATAAACGATTGTTTAGTGTACCTGTGGTGAGTTTTATGCATGCACGTGTTGTAGTGGTATTCAAGGTTTGCTAGAATTAAATAAGGCGGTTGTTCATGCAGGCATTAAGGCGGTTGTTCATGCAGGCATCGCTTGATGTCTTCAGAAACCTCTATTGATTGAGCCGACCCTGATACCTACCTGTTCTATAAAGGATGGCATCGTAGCTCTATGGTAGGAACACACTATAAGAGATATGATTCTCGCAACTAAATTATTTCGAGATTGCCTCTAGTCCTTTCAACATGAAACAATACAATTGGATTTAGAGTCATTGTCCACATTCATATAAAGGTATTCAATTATGAGAAATACACTTACTCTAAGGTTGGCCATGTTTATTAACATATTAACGGCAGCTGTTCATTGGACAATTAAACTAGAACTGCCTTATTGTTATTCTCTGTCAATGCTAAGTCTTGTCCAAAAAGCGAACAAGAACACAGTTACCTTCAGTATCCTGTGTATAAAAGGTATATAGAGACTTCGTTACGTCGTAATATGCGTAAACAACAACAACAACAACAACCACCACCACCACCACCACCACCACCACCACCACAACAACAGCAGCAGCAGCACAAACAAGAAACTGTTCCTGAAAGTATGGCGTTTGTGACTTTTCTTTCAGAACGACACCGTCGAGTCAATTAAACAGCACTGTTATAAAATTCGATGCTTTACACACATATTTCTGACTTTAAAAAAAGTAATTTCAAAGTTTGGACATATTTTAGTACTAGTGTTCATGTTTCGATAACTTGTATTTCAACAAATGATTTTAACAAATGTGAGACGATAAGTGAAGGTTACACTCGGCTAAAACGGGTTTTAAATAGAAATCGTAAAGCAAATGTTTGACAGGCGGACGACAGGAGATCAATCATAATAGCGCAGTGCCAGTCTAGCTCAGGTGAGCTAAAACAGTGACACACTACATTAAACGTTATTGTATAAAACAATTAACAAAACATAAAATATGATTCTAATACAAAAGGAATTGCTTAGAGGTGAAACCCCCATGTCACAATTAGATACACTGTCCAAGATTCTAATAATGTTCAAGTTGGGCTGGCCTAGTGCTTGTTTTGTTCATAAGACATACACTGTAAAAATAGATTAGACGCCCGTCCGTATAGAGTAAGCCACTATAAATACTGAAAAGGAGATCACAAACAAGAGAGAAAAGTAGCAGACCCAGTTTGATTAAACCTAGCCATGAGAAATGATTTGACCAAAATAATTTCATTACATATGTAAGGGTTAATCACGATGACCTTCTTGTTGCTTTTTTTTCCATTTCGATCACCAAGTTAATGGCTGTCCGTTTATTCACCACGTCATAGGTTTGTGCGGGTCGGTGTGGGCCATCCCTTTACAAACCTTAAAAAAAATACATGCATCAAGTTTATAGAACCAAATGTACAAAATAGGCTATTTATAAAAGAGGAATCACCAATGCATATTATATTCAGAAACTGTATACATGGGGAGGTTTTCTTTTTCCTTACATTTATAGATGTAACATATTATAATTATGATTTAAAGCTACAAAAGGGGCTACATTGCAGTCCAAGGGTGTTTTAAAACCTGGATGCAGTTAATTTCGCAACTAGTATGTTGCAAAAATAAATAAATAAATAAATAGAAGCTGTTAAATTATTTATTAAGAGTCATTATAAACATTTTATAAATGAATATCGTTTTCTGGGAGTACCGGACTGCAGTATGTACCTTTAAACCTAGGGAGAAAGGCATTAATACATGTAAAGGTGTGTGTTTTTTCTAAAACATAAAATCCAGTGTACAAACTACAGTGTCATTAGGCATATAACTGTTATACACTGATAATTTTGATGCTATAATATCAACAAATCAAAACATTGGTTGTGAGATCTATGCATTTCATCTCACTGAGTTTTTCTAAGATTTTCGTTTTTGGAATATTTTATTAATAATATCCCATCCTTTGTAATTTAACATAGTAAGTCATTTATCAGGTATATGTTTAAAGTTCCACAGACACTCTTTAACATGCATATTGTTATATATTTTTATATTTAAATCAATAAAGTGAATTGAATGGTTAAAAAACAAACATAAAACAACTTTGAAAAAGAAATGCTTGTAAAATCAACAGGTATATTTCCCTTCAAGATGGAGTTATCTCCGCTTCATGTTAATTTTGTCCTATAGATGGCGCTCCACGCTGATGATGTAGATTTTGCCATGCGGAAATTTCCCTTTTGAGGTACAGATACGATGTATCATAGACCTACATGGAAGCTTATCAGTCTGAAACTAAAAGTGATGACCGACTTCGACGCCTTGCATGATTGCAGAGCGAATCGGACATACCGACTAGTAATTATATATTGTAATCGCGTATGATAATTACCGTATTGTTTGCTAATCCATTTAAGTATGACAGGGACGTGAGTAAGTCGAATTACGCTGTCTGGTCTGCGTCAGCAAATGAAAACCGTTCGATGACTGTCGTATACCCCACCCACCCACAAACGTGACGATGCATCGCACATTTCGTTCTTGTTCATTGCCGGCATATTGTCAAGGTTTATATGTTTTTCTATACAGTAGCATTAATTTAAATAACTGATAACATGTATGTAAAAGAGTCGAATCGCAATGTCTAGATTTTAACAACGACATTGTTTGTGAACGCTAGACCTACATGTCTGCGGTGACAATCGATTGTTCCCCACCCACTAAAGTCACGACGCATCGCCCTTTTTGTTATTGTTTATTGCCGAAGTATGTGTCACTGTGTTGTTCTTTTTTGTGTTTGTTTTGGCATACAGTACCTTCAGGTTTTTAGATAAAGTGACCTAGTATGACTAAATTCATTCTGGCCACCGTCATCGAATGCCTGCTATGGATTGTTTTTAGTATAAAGTGTCTGTCTAAAACATTTTCATTTTGAAAAACAGTACTTGTTTAAAATATGAATTTTCTAGGTCTACACACATTAGTGTTTCTTTCAATTACAGGTGTGACTGTACCCACGGCAGTGCCATGAAAACACAAAATGACGTTCTGAAATGTTGCAGAGATTATGGGGAATTAGCTTAAAGTGGCAGTCTGCATCGCAGAAACTCGTGGGTTTGAGGGAAACTGCCTCACACCTGAGGTTCTTGAAGTGGCGGGAATTGCAAAATGTTGTTGAAATTTTGAAATGATACTATAACTATATTTGAATATATTCTTATTTGAGAAATAAAACCTTATATTTTACTGTTGTGTATTTTCATTGTTTATTTTTCTCAGCAATATATTGTATTTATAAGGCCAGCAGTATTTTAGGATCAACGGACCCTCCTACCCTTAATTGTGACAAAAATGGAACAAAATGTTGTTTCCAAATTAGAATGATTGCCTCCGTTGTAAAAAGCTAGAATGATATACGCACCAAAAGTAACTGTTGTAAAAAAAAAAATCAACTCCGTATTCAAGATATTTTTTTAGATCTCAGCTATAGGTGTGTTTTTTTTAAAATAGGGCTCTATCTTAGATATAGTATGTTCTAAAACTTAACAGTTGATTAATAACGCACTATACAAGTTTATTATGTCGGACATAGAAGTAGGTAGTGTTGTTTACCATTTTAAAGATAATAAAACACCAGCAGTGTGACAAACGACGTTTTTTATTATTTAAAACAATCCGCCAAATTTGACGACGTTTACAGCGTTGACGTCATGAATGTAAACATTAGCGATGTCACGGGGAAATTGACTAACTAAAAAAGAAACCGTGTTTAAAGTGGTTTGTGGTTTTAATATAAGTAGTAACAACGTTAAAGTATGACGAATTCGTTATTTGGATTCTTGACAAAAGGCTGATCCTGACCGCTCGGGTGAATATACTTTCCAGCAGGGAATGCGAGTCCATGTCCCCTGTCAAAAATCCAAATAACTAGTAATGTCGTAAATAGTACCTGAAATGGTTCAACTCCACAAACTCATTTTCCTCTATGTTTTGTCTTTTAATAATATAGATTTTTTGAAGTGCGTTTTACCCAATCGGAATGCTCTTTCTGTACTTCAATGGGTGTGTGTTTTTCCTAAATATCCTCTCTTTATCTCTCCCTACACCATGTGTTATCTCCTTGGTTTAGGGACGCACCCTTGCACAGCATGCAAACTCGAATTGCGTTATATTTGTTTCTGCATACTTATATTAAGTGTGTGTGTGTTTTACATTCTGTTGCACTTGAATGTTTCAACAGTTAATAGGCTGTGAGCCAGTAGGAGGGGAATTTTGTAGGGTATGATTTTCTGAAAGAACATACAGTAAGTTTCAAAATGAGATATGTATGCCATCTAAGCGTTGGGGCTTTAGTGAGTTTTGTGGGAAAACGATGCTTTTTTAGACGAAAAACGCCGAAATTTGGAATTATTTTTTAGAAAAAGAATGGAATATATTAGAACCAATTTGAATAGATGGAATCTTTCTCGGAACGCATCTCTACGTGTCACACCATATAATTTATGGATCCAATACCTAATATTGAGATTTTGGGTAAAAATTTAAAAAAAATGAATAAAATCGCTGATTTCTGTAATATATTGGGGATATTTAACAAAATTAGAAAAATATCTAATACAATAGAAAAAAGAAATATTGTAATCTTTTTGAGCAGGGTAAGGACCAGTGATTAAGTAGAAAAAAGCCCAAACCGCATGATGTTTGGAAATGCCTTAATTTTTGGGCGAAAAATGTGTATTTTTGTCAAAAATCGCCGGAATCTGGAATTATTTTTTGAAATTAGTTTGCACATAAACTTATGAAACTGAAGCAATAGAATGTTGCACAGCATACATATTCAAGTTTTCCTGAAACAATACGTAACATATGTGCTCAAATATTGGCATTTTAGGGCAACATTTTGGAAAAAATTACAAAAACCACTGATTTCTGTAATCCTTTGGGGGTATTGGGTTAAAATATAGAAACATATTTAATACAATTGAATAAGGACACATTGTAATATTTTTCGATATGTAAAGGTCCAATAATTAAGTAGAAAAAAAGTCCCGAACCGTATGATGCTTGAAAATGCCTTAATTTTTAGGCGAAAAATGTGTATTTTTGTCAAAATTCGACGGAATCTGGAATTATTTTTGAAAATAGTTTTAACATAATCTTATCAAATTGAAGTAATATAATGTTGCACAGCATACATATTCAAGTGTTTCCTTGCATCATATATAACATATCTGCTGAAATATGTTGGAAAAAAGGACTATAATCACTTATTTCTGCAATGCATTGGGGTATTGGGTTAAAATCTAGAAAAATATATAATACCGATACAATAGAAAAATAGACTGTAAGCTTGTAGTAGTAACCCTCACCCCAGGGGGAATTTGTACACCCTATTTTTCTGAAAGCCCATTATGTGTAGAGCATTTTGGAACATGTACGTGTACCAACTGGCGACTTGGACTTTATCACGTTACCGGCATTTCGAACATGGTTCATAGAGCTAGATACAGTATACGTTATAAATAGAGAAATAGCGTTGAGCGACCCTCTGCGTACGGCCACTGGGCCGACCCACACATTTTGCAACACAACGGGACCGGTGGCCAGCCGTCGGCAAAGGCCCCAGTACATGTGGCATTCGGTTGCTAGTTCATATTAGGGGAAAGGCTACCCGAGTTCGAGTCTCGAACATGGCACATATAGCTATATACAGTTATATTGAAGGATATAGCGTTGAACGACTTTCGGCCGACGGCCGCTGGACCGACTTACAGATTGGGTGACACAACGGGCCTAGTGGGCAGCCGTCGGCAAAGGTCTCGGCAACGCGTGGCATTCAATCGCTAGGCTGTATCAGGGGGAGGCTACCCGAGTTCGGGTCTCGAACCTCGTAACTCACCAAGAGCTTTATACATATAGTTATATATGTATAGACAAAAATAGCGTTGAGCGACCCTCGGCTGATGGCTGCTGGACCGATCCACATATTTTGTGACACAATGGGACCGGTGACCAGCCGTCGGCAAAGGTCCCCTCTATGCGTGGTACTCGATCCCTAGGCCTTATCGGGGTGAGGGCTACCTGAGTTCGAGTCTCGAACAGAGGGAAATAACGTTGAACTACCTTCGGCCGATAGCCGCTCGGCCGACCGACATATTTTGTGACACAACGGGACCGGTGGCCAGCCACCGGCAACGGTCCTCGCTACGCGTGGCACTCGGTCCCTAGGTCGTATCAGGGGGAAGGCTACCTGAGTTTGGGTCTCGAACATGCCACCTAGAGCCAAAACGGGCATCTTGTCATTTTTTCCCATAAGGTATCGGCTAGAGCAGGCTTGTTTGCTTATAAAAGCAAATAAAATGTCATTGTGCCATGCACTCCTTGGAAACATATGATGTCTCAATGGCAATATCGCCAGGTGAGAGTAGGAATGTTCCATAGAAGAAAGACGGCACTTTTTTCTCTCATCTGGCGATATGTCGTTGTTACATGTATGTTTAAATTAATTTTTGAAGAAAAAAATCCAGATTTTGTTTCTGTTTTATTAAAAACACATTTCCCTCCAACAAAATAAAGCAGCATTTACCATCTTCTTATGGGTTTTCTGGTATATTTTTGCACATTGGACTGCAGAAATGTTATAATTGTTTTTTCTGTTCTTTCTATGCACTTTTAATTTTCCAATACCTCAATGCATTACAGAAATCAGCGATTTTAGTCATCTTTTCAACATTTTGCCCTAAAATAAATTACTTGGAAATGTACAGTGTGCAACATTTTATTGCTTCAATTTGATAAGTTTATGTTCAAACTATTTTCAAAAGATAATTCCAGATTCCGTCGATTTTTGACGGAAATACACATTTTTCGCATGAAAATTAAGGCAATATTTTAAGCATCATATGGTTCAGGACTTTTCTCTACGCTTGTAATTTTTTCGTCATTTTGCCCTAAAAATGCCAATATTTGAGCACGTATGTTATATATGATGCCAGGAAAATCTTGAATATGTATGCTGTGCAACATTCTATTGCTTCAATTTGATAAGTTTATGTTCATACTAATTTAATTTATTTTTTTCCAGATTCCGGCGATTTTTGACAAAAATATACATTTTTCGCCCCAAAATTTAGGCATTTCAAAACATCATGCGATTTAAGACTTTTTTCTACTTAATCACAAGACCTTACCCTGCCCAAAAAGGTTACAATATTTCTTTTTTCTATTGTATTAGATAGTGTATATTTCTAATTTTTAGTTAAATACCCCCAATGTATTACAGAAATCAGCGATTATATTCAATTTGTTTAACATTTTTACACAAAATCTCAATATTTAAGTATCGGATCAATAAATTGTATGGTGGGACATGTAGAGATGCGTTCCGAGAAAGATTCCATCTATTCAGACTGGTTCTAATATATTCCATTCTTTTTCTAAAAAATAATTCCATATTTCGGCGATTTTCATCTAAAAAAGCAACGTTTTCCCCCAAAACTCACTAAAGCCCCAATGCTCAGATGGCACACATGTCTGATTTTGAAGCTTAATGTATGTTCTTTCAGAAAATCATACCCTGCAAATTTCCCCAGGGGTGGGGTGGGGGTGGGGTGGGGGGGGGGTGAGTAGGGGGTCTACAGCCAGCTCAAGAACTATAACAGTTTTCTGTCGATAGTGTTAACGCCACGTTGTAAATAGACGCTGGTCATCGAATGTATATTAACACTGCAGAGAATCAGAATACAAGAGGATACCGATTCATAATTTACAAGTCCTGAAACTAATTGCCAATTAGGGAAAAGGTGAGATATTTAACCAAATGAAATTCCACGAGTAAACATCGTTTGATCATGTTTGTTATTTAGGTTGTTAGCACGTACACAAAAAACGGAATATGTATTGTGAGAATGACGATTACGTCTTCCATCTTTATTGTGAATACAATGCATATTTAGTAATGAGGTACAGTTAAACCTGGTTGGTATAAAGCATGGATGGATTCTCGATGACAAAACTACGCCACACGTGCTTCGTCTATAACGTTTAGCACGTGCTTCGTCTATAACGTTTAGCACGTGCTTCGTCTATAACGTTTAGCATTAATGATAATTGCCGCAATGATTTTGCTTCAACCTCCAAAATGGCCGTCGTTACTATAAAAGGTCGAAATCGTAAACAATCTCCTTCTCAATAACCACTGAACAGATTTCAATAGTTTTTCTGTATAAATAGTTGCCAACACATCGGCTATCAAGTTTGTTCAAATAAAGTCCATTGGGTAAAGAGTAGCCATGTCCCGGTGTCCAAGGTTTCTACATTTCGATTTTGCATGTTTGACACAGACTTATATAGGGGAAAAAGCTCGCATATTTTGCATATAGCATAAGCTTATGGTCCTCTATCAAGTTTGTTCAAATTGTAAAACCTGGTCCAGTTATATAGAGACAAACTTAAACCATCTTCTTCTTTGAAACAACAAGTCATAGAGCTAATATGTTGCATGTATAATGCGCTTATAATCCGCTATCAATTTTGTTTAAATGGTGACACTGGGGTCAAATCTGGACCCTCCCCGGGGGTCACAGTTTTACAGAGTAATTTTGGAAAATATTTTAAAATATCTTCTACTCTGAAACTACAGGAGCTAGGTCTAATATTTTGCATGCAATATAATAATATGGTTTCCTACCTAGTGCATTTACATGATAACCACGGGGTCAAATTTGGTCCCATCCCACGGGTCACATATAGGAAAAAATTCAACGTCTTCTTTTCTGCAACTACACGCGCTAGAGGTTTAATATATTCCAATGTTGTCTCGAGTGAGTGTCCATATGTGCAAGAGAAAGCCGGAAATACCCTGACAAAACAAAAAAAATATTATTCAGACAATGACATTCGGGTGAAAAGTTGCAGTAAAAGAAGGAGAATAGAATTTGACTTGGAAACCATTTCGAAAAGTACTTATCTTTTGACTTTCTAGTCTTCTTTCTTTTTATATTCATAAAAACATGATCATCTTTGTACTTTAATTAAATTGCCTATTAATGCTACATAGTTTATAAGAGAAAATAACCTGGCAAGGATTTTTCATTGTCCTACCACGGTTTAATTCGGATGAAAGTAGGATAAAGTGCGGTTTAGTGCACTCTTGAACCTGGCTTAAACCCTCAGCGGCAGTTTTGCCATTGACCGTTCCAAGGCGGTACCAATGTTGTGCCGGCCGTTTTGTCATTGACCGTTTCAATGCGGTACCACTGTTGTGGCGGCCGTTTTGACATTGACTGTTTCAATGCGGTACCACTGTCGTGGCGGCCGTTTTGTCATTGACCGTTCCAAGGTGGTAGCAATGTTGTGTACCTGTTTATGTGTGTTGTGTCTCATACTGTGCTTACATCTATTTATCCTTGTAAGTGTTGCTTGTTTTAAATGCTTATTTGTAAATGACTAAGTTCTGCGAATGAAAATTTTAGTGTTCAATGTGTGCTTATACTTTTAACAATTATATTGTATTGTATTATCTGACTGACACTGATGCATAACATATGTTTGGATAAAGTCATTTGTTTTCAATGGATTCTGTTCATGATTGAGAGTTTCATATAATGGAACAGACTGGTGAAACAGTTGTATACGTACGAGCAACTCATTTACTTTATAAGGGATTAGTTTCATATGTGAAAGAATCCTTCATAATGTTGTGAAGTTCGATTTAAAGATTGTTCCATTATTACGACTTAACCATGTTTTGTCTAATGACCCTGGGATAACACTTATTATTATATATCACTGTAAACACTCCATGTACAATCCCCATACCCTGCCTGGTTGATATTTCGCGCTATCACCCTCAAAGCGTCTTAGCGGGTGATAGCGCAAAATATCACCCCGCTAGATTTTTGAAAAGCTCAGTTCTAAAAATAGATTTGTTCAATAACAACAACAATTTTTTCTTCATAATCGAGTATATTAGAAGTATTTGTTCGGTATAATAAAACAAATATCACATCCTCTTGAGGGTGCCAGTCGGCTATCGCCTCGGTCGACATTACATTCTCGGGTTGATAATATCCACTGGCACTCTCAAGAGGATGTGATATTTACATACAAATTATAATAATAATAATAATAATAATAACATAAAATAACTATATAATAATAATAATAATAATAATAATAATAATCATCATAAAATAACTATATAATAATAATAATAATAATAATATATACTCTATTTTGAGAAGGTAACACAATTTAGACCATAAGAATAGTATTACAAGGTACTTATTTACAAATATGGCCTTCTGTAAAAAAACAGAAAACAAAACATATATTAGAATATACAATAGAACATCACAACATCTATATACTCTACGTCAAAAACGAAATTCCACTGGGGAAAGTTAATACTCAGGCGACAGACACACGTTCATTTACACAATACTCTAGTATATTTAAGTTTTCACCTCAAACTAATTCCAACAGAAAGAAATCCTAAGTTATACTATAGATATACATTACGTGATCATCAGAAAGAAAGTCCCCCAAAATATTCCTAAGGCATTTCGAGATATATTCAATTTAATTTACCCGAATTCAACCTAAAACACAATGGCCCATTACGTACACCATAGCGAGTACTCTTCAGTGGAGGTACCGGAAATGATGAATTATCAATCGTCTGCACATGTAAACAACGTGGTAAAATCAACAAATTTACACGGTAAGTAGACATAGTTTGTTATATTGTTTGTATTTTTATTGTCAATACACCATCTTATTGGATGTTTATAATATTAAAAGCGATGCTTGTTGTAAAATTACACATAAAAATTAGTAAAATTTTAGACATGACACGTTTGACCGATATTTCCCTTTTTAACTTCAAATACATTTAAAGGGCCTGATTGATTACAATTATATTAGATTAATTTAATAATACACATTTATATAAATTTGTATCGGTAAACGCGTAAAAAAAAAATTGAAAATGAAAATATGCCACAGGTTACGTCATTTTTTTTAAAGTATGGTGAGCTGTACGAGTCATAAAGCCAAATTGTATGAAGAAAACGGATTTTTGAATTTCTCGCGATTAGAACGAGATCTTTACTATTTTTGAACTTAAATTATCACATATGTCACTAAAAGAGATGCTATCGTAAAATGTATCTCTTCAAGCAGTAAATAGCAGTAAATATCACCAAACTAAAACAATATGCGTTAATATTACAAACAATTCTTAGTTTTCAATGAAAAGTTTTATTTTATTCTTTTTGTAGATTGAGTAAACGCAAGATGTAGCGGCTAGTATGTGGTTCGACCACAGTAGGCTGTTTATATGGTGGATATTGTTGAATTGTCATTATCAATCTACTACATGGAGTACTGGAAATAAGACTACCGTGGAACATATTTGTACAGACAATACAACAACAATGAGGTTGGTTATTAGCGCATTGTGTTTTATTTATGCATAACTTGTTTATTTCTTAATTTACACTCCCGTTAAATTTGTTTGGTGCATCACATTCGTGTTGATATTTAAACACTGTCGATATTTATATGTGGAATTATATTTAAACGTATGTACTATCTTTTTCAGTGACTCACATTATGATTCAGAGTGTGTTATCTGCAATACCACAGATGGTAAACCAACAGCGAAACTGGGAGAAAAGGGGTGTCAGAGTTTACTGTCAGCAAGCAAAAACAGAGGTAGTTACCGTTGTAAATGTATAAGCAAAACATAGAAGTCATACTGTTTTAAACTTCGATTAAGCTTTAATTATAGTGCAAAACATCTTTATTTTGGTAAGGAGTATAATGATTTAAGTATATAGTTTAAGCTAATGATGATAGTATTCCTTGGTGAAGGCATGTCTGATGGGAAACTTCCTCTTTCATCTGATTTACAACTTTCTTGCTTTACTCTTAATCTATTTTGAAATATTGTTGTTGTTTTTTCTTCAGGTGATGATTTGCCTGTCTTTCCTGGTCAACTTGTACACCAAGCATGTCGTCGCGACTATTGTCATCCTCGAGCCATCCAACATGTTTCAGATATCCCTCTAAGCACAACAGTACGCCCGAAAACCAGAAAATCAGAAGGTTCCCAATTCAGTTTCATGTCAAAATGTTTGTTTTGTGGAACAGAAGCTAAATATGTTGATAAAAAGAGAGGCCAAGATGTGTTCCCTGTGAGAACACTTGACTTTCAGAAAACAATTAGAGACGTATGTAAGAAACGCAATGATGAATGGGGAGAGAAAGTATTTGGATGCCTTGAATATGCTCCAGATCTTCCTGCTGTAGAAGCAAGATATCACCAATCTTGCAGTACAAACTTTATGACAGGATATAGTGTTCCAGTGGCGTATCAGACAATTGAAAATTCCAGTAAATCTAGTAAGAAAAACGTTGGCCGACCCTCTAAAAGCACGGTGGAAAATGGATTCTTGCAAGTAATACAATACTTTGAAAGCAGTGACAATGAGCAAATGACTGTTTCTGACCTCGTACAGAAAATGATCGAACGTTGTGGCGAAGATGCTTACAGCTGTGTTTATATGAAAAAGAAATTGCTTGATCATTATGGAAATAAAATCATTATTACTGAAATTAATGGGAAACAAAATGTCATAACATATCGTAACACAGCATGTTCTATTTTGCATTCTTTTTTTCATCGACATGTTAGTAGTGATGATACTGAGTCAGAAAAACGAGAAATTATTAAAACAGCTGCCAAACTTATTCAAAATGACATAAGGTCCTTAGAAATTTCGAAGTCAGATTATCCAAATTCAAATGATATTATGTCAACTGAAACTAATTTGGAATTTATTCCTGCCAGTCTACAGTCTTTTCTCGGTGAATTGATAGATCAAAAACAGGCAGTGAGAAAGGTGACAGCCATTGGCCAAGCCATAATACAAGGTCGACGTCTCCGAATGCCAAAATGCCAAATATTTGTTTACAATGAAATGCCAAAGGAACCCAGTGGATGGATTCGATTGTACCGGTAAGTGTATATATACATTAGGCCTAATGCTATATTATTGTATTATACACAATCAGGTAAGATTATGATGATGAATGTCCATCAATGAAAATAATGCAGGGATGCTTATAAACCCCACCCACTAAATTATTTTGAGAAATAAGTTGGCTTGTGCAACTCTACGGACTGTGACATTTATTAAAGTATATGGATTTCCAAGCTGTGTTATTGACCATCTGTGCCATATTAGTATCATGTATGCTGACATTATAGATCTATTTGAATCCATATAGCCGAAATGTATCAGAGCTGTCCATACAATGCATGCCCTTACCAAAAATATAGGCTTCTGGCGACTATTTGCTGCAACTCTGCGGCAAATATTGCTGCAAAGCTGCGGCAGACAAGTTTGCGCGATGTTGCGGTACACTTTTATCATGCAAATGAGGTATGGGGCAAAGTTGCAGCGAACAAATATGCAAATGAGGTTCTGGTGATGTTCTGGCGATGTTCACTGCAACTTTGCCGCAGACCTCATTGGCATGGTAAAAGTGTGCGGCAACTTTGCAGCAAACTTCATTTGCATAAGCAAACTTCATTTGCATAATGCTTTTAGCTGTAATCTTCTGGCGATGTTTTGGCAACTTTGCAGGCAGCATCAAACTTCATTTCCATATTAAAATGTTTCTCTGCACTGTACGTTCTGACGATGCTTGTGGCGATGTTCGCTGCAAAGTTGCGGCAATGTTCGCCAACACATTGCGGCAAATGTTTTCAAAATAAATAATGGACTGAAATTATGAAATGAAACAATGGTGCGCCGTTTTAAAAAAATATACTCAAAAACATTTTTTTTCACTATTTAACATGGACTGCATTTTAAAAAAATATACTCAAAAACATTTTTTTTCACTATTTAACATGGACTGCACCAAATTTAAATAAATGGGAAACGATTTAAATAAATCGACACTAAATAAATGCTCCCGATTTAAAGTATATCCTTACGATTTAGATTATTATATCCTCGCGATTTAAATATATAATTTTATCCATATAATTTAACTAAATGGTTTTGATGTAATTATTCGTTTGTGATCTAAATAAATCGACCTTCGTTATAGTATAAATGTGCAACAATTTAATTAAATTCACTATAATTAAATAAATCGACACAATTTAAACAAATTAACACCATTTAAACAAATCCTCTATGAGCATAAATAAAAATATTTTAATATAATTACATATATTCTAATGATTTAAATCGCATGGATATATTTTAATCGTGACGATATATTTTAAATCTTAAGGATATACCGGTACTTTAAATCAAGAGGATTTATTTAAATTATTAAGTGTCAATTTATTTAAATCATGTCGATTTATTTAAATATCATATGGTGCAGTCCATTATGTTAAATAGTGAAAAAACAACA
The DNA here is from genome assembly GCA_037043455.1 of Cyrtodaria siliqua. Taxonomy (NCBI): domain Eukaryota; kingdom Metazoa; phylum Mollusca; class Bivalvia; order Adapedonta; family Hiatellidae; genus Cyrtodaria; species Cyrtodaria siliqua. Next base: position 4,440 of record JAWPHD010015684.1, on the reverse strand, counting down.
TGTTTTTGAGCTAAATAGTTTTGTTACACACGGCACCCTATAACAAGTTGGAATAATTGTTGTCATTATTCATTTTGAACAAACCAGTGAAGTAAGAAGAGAGTGAATGGTGACCCGTAATGGAGATATAGCGCAGCTGACTGAAATCTCGTATGGCTTCGAGAAGTGGAAGGAACCTCGTTTTAGCGGTAAACTTTTCTGAATATCCGCCATTTTGTTTCCATCGGTGAAGTGCTCTGCTTTGTGAAATTGTAAAATATTTGACTGTTTTGCATTATTAGGTCATCTTACTTCACAGAACTTGTTTGTTGTTATATTACTGATAGTTGATATTGACATTTTGGGTATTTTTACGTTACCTTACAGTGAATTGATTGATATAAAATAAAATGCACAAACTGTTGGTCGGCCGTGTTTGTTAAAGTATTGTTTATCAGAGATGTCGAGATGGCGCAAATCCGCTATACATTTGTTTGTTTTAATTAATTCCTCAAAAATAAACAGCTCGCCGTCGAAAACTGTGATTGTAAAAAGTAGTGGTCCACTTTTTTTATGCAAAACTCCTTTATTTTATCTAATAATTTGTGTTAAAGACTGCATAGATATCGACCAGCATGGCCGATTCTAGCCAATGCCGATTAAATGCACCCTTTTGTACTTCTCTATTAATTTGTTTGTTTTATTTAATTCCTAGAAAATAGACAGCTCGCTGTCGAGAAATATGATTGAAGAATGTAGTGGTACACTTTTTGTTATGCAAAAACCTTAATTTTGTCTAATAATTTGTCTTAACAATTGCATAGATATCGCACAAAACGACCATACATGCCGATTCCATCCAATGATTATGAAATGCCATCTTGTTTGACTTCGCTATACATTTTTTTGTTTTAGTTAATTCCTAGGAAATAGACAGCTCATTGTCAAGAAATATGATTGACGGATGTAGTGGTACACTTTTTGTTATGTAAAAACCTTAATTTTGTCTTAAAGACGACATAGAGTGTCGACCAAAACGGCCATACATGGCCATACATGGCCGATTCTAGCCAACGACGATGCTGTAGGAATCCGCTTTAGGTTTTTTAATTTTAGTTAATTCCTCCAATAAAAACACCTCGCAGTCGAGAAATATGATTAAAGAATGTAGTGGTACACTTTTTGTTTATGTAAACGCTTTAATTATGTTTTAAAAACTCTTATTCAACCCATCTGTGTTGGTGCTCTTTTGGTTAATTAAATGTCCTTTCCAGCAGTTGAACAACGAACAACAACTTCTAATGTCTGTATCAATTGAGCGCTTTCCAATGCATTTCACCATAAATTATGCGTCCTGGAGATAGTATTTTTTTTACTATAAGTTCTCAAACCCATATGACCTACATACATATATAATCACGCAAAAAACAGTTAAATGAAGCGGCGCTAACGCAGGGTTTTATGGCAGTTGTTTATTGCGATCAAAAGATATAAAGGGTTTCTCCAATCATAATTATACGGTGCCCCGTGGCTAATTGGTAGTCCTAAGCAGGATGTTTGTTTTGATCAAAGAGGCCATAAATCACTGGCAAACACTGGCCACCCGTGGTGTGTTGACATCGAATATATACCATGATTGTGTAATATTATTATTTTTCAATTTTATTTATATTATATGCATCTATGAAACTAAACACATAAGAAATAGATTATGTTCATTCGGATTTGTCAAAAAACACACGCATAAGTGTGTTAACGGTTCATTTTTATTTAACAAATTATCATAGTAACAAATTGATTTGTTATGCCGTTTTAATATGACAATATTAGGAAATATATAACTAATGCTAAACTGATGTATATGCACTGTTAAAACCCACTTACGTGTTTAATTACAAGTTTTTCATGTGATATTATTTTTTTATACAAAATTATCTCATTCGGTGTTGCGAGTTACTGTGTCATGTTACAAGATATTTAAAAGTTCCACTTAGACGGATGCTAGTATTTTAAAAATGTGTTATTATGTAATATATAAAAAAACAATTCAATCAAAAAAAATGAGTGTGAATTGAGAACATTAATAATTGAAAACGTAAAAAAAAGAAAAGAAGTTAGATAAACCACAGACTAGTTGCACTTACTAATAATTAGGTTAGGTCTGGTTACACCAGAGTTTTGTAGTTATATTATATTTCTATAAATGAATACACATTTAGAAAACAACAACAATCAACACCGCCCCCCCCCCCCCACAATACCCCCCCCCCCCCCCCCCCCCCCCACCTCCCTCAAAATATCGAAATTGTGTGCATGTATAATGTATTTTATATATATTCCCTTTTATTAATGACATCTTTTAAATATGTTTCGAAATAAATACAAAAAGAAATCACTCGTAACTCTAGTACGCTTAACTTAATGCTAACGCCCCTTTTTACAAACACTCAAAATAAAAATCGTCATCTACCGCTAACCAGCATTTGCCAAAAAATAAACCTTGATTTTAATAAACCTTGAAAGAATATGTGTATGTATAGAAGCGTCAAAATAGCAACGAAGGTGTAACAAGTGTATCTTTATTACAACTAGATTAACGCGAATCGGATTACCGGTACAATGAACCCATTCCGCTATATTCATAACTATTGACTGATAGCGTTAACCGCGCACCTGCCGCAGTTATAAGCATTTTTAAAGAGCGCCCAGCGATCACGATGAAATTTCTGATCATGTACAGAGACGCTTATCTTTCTCGTTTTAGCCATACGAGATCGTGCGAGATTCGATTATGTGCCCATTCACTCTCTTCTTACTTCACTGGAACAAACTGACTAAAATAAATATGATCTCATCATTAAATGAGGTGTTGCGATGAATAATTTATACAAAATAAATACTGTTTAAATTAAACTTCTAATCCCTAACTTACAAAATTGACATTTAAGCAATACAATAAAAAAAATCCTATCCTGACTTGTGTAAAAAGCAAATCCTCATGTACATGGAAATGTCAAGTGTTGCCTCTTACTCTCTTTCCACATTACTCCCATTTTATGGAGATGTCGAGCGCTGTCATTTCTGCATTACTCCCATTTTATGGAGATGTCGACCGCTGTCATTTCTGCATTACTCACATATTATGGAGATGTTGACCGCTGTCATTTCTGCATTACTCACATTTTATGGAGATGTTGACCGCTGTCATTTCTGCATTACTCACATTTTATGGAGATGTTGACCGCTGTCATTTCTGCATTACTCACATTTTATGGAGATGACTACCGCTGTCATTTCTGCATTACTCACATTTTCATGGAAATGTCGACCGCTGTCATTTCTGCATTACTCACATTTTATGGAAATGTCGACCGCTGTCATTTCTGCATTACTCCCATTTTCATGGAGATGTCGACCGCTGTCATTTCTGCATTACTCGCATTTTATGGAGATGTCGACCGCAGTCATTTCTGCATTACTCCCATTATCATGATGATGTCAACCACTGTCATTTCTGCATTACTCCCATTTTCATGGAGATGTCGAGCGCTGTCATTCTGCATTACTCTCATTTTATGGAGATGTCGACCGCTGTCATTATTGCGTTACTCCCATTATCATGGAGATGTCGACCGCTGTCATTTCTGCATTACTTTCATTTTCATGGAGATGTCGACTGCTGTCATTTCTGCATTACTCACATATTATGGAGATGTCGACCGCTGTCATTTCTGCATTACTCACATTTTATGGAGATGTTGACCGCTGTCATTTCTGCATTACTCACATTTTATGGAGATGTCGACCGCTGTCATTTCTGCATTACTCCCATTATCATGATGATGTCAACCACTGTCATTTCTGCATTACTCCCATTTTCATGGAGATGTCGAGCGCTGTCATTCTGCATTACTCTCATTTTCATGGAGATGTCGACCGCTGTCATTTCTGCATTACTCCCATTTTATGGAGATGTCGACCGCTGTCATTATTGCGTTACTCCCATTATCATGGAGATGTCGACCGCTGTCATTTCTGCATTACTCTCATTTTCATGGAGATGTCGAGTGGTGTCATTTTTTGCATTACTCTCATTTTCATGGAGACGTCTCTGCATTACTCTCATTTTATCAGAGACGACGAGCGCATTTCTACATTTCTGCCATTTTTATGGAGATGTCGAGCGTTGTCGTTGCGCATTACTCTCACTTTTACAGAGATGTCGAGCGCTGTTATTCCTGCATTACTCTCATTTTCATAGAGTCTAAGAGATGTCGACCGCAGTCATTTCTGCATTACTCTCATGATATAAATAGCATTATACATTAACTAGTGTAATAAATATGCAAATGAATGCTGAATCATCACTTTCTTTTCAGTTCAGCTCGGTCTACAATCAGAATTGGCTTACCAGTAGAATTCAATGAGACTTCATACATTATTAGGTAAATAATAAAATAG